>APFE030712513.1:140417-167011 GCA_000404065.3 Pinus taeda
TGTAGGAGTGGGAGTGGCTAGAGGAGTCTGATACCTCCGAGGGAGTAATCATCAGGTTGTGCTCCGGAAAGGAGGGAGGGGTACAAGAAAAGATAGGGGAGGGTTGATTCAAGGGGAAAGTCAAGGAAGGGGGAATAGATACCAATGCAAACCTACGATGAGATGTAGTGGAGAATATCACAAAAATAGAAGATGTAAGGGAATTAAAAAAGGAACATAGATTGTAATTACACAAAGAAAGCACAACAACAACCATCTTTTAAGCCCTGGTAAGAGGAGGCGAGGGAGAACGAATTTGAGTTGTGTTGTGCTTCTTCTCCTGAGCCTTTGCAGTAGTCATAGGTACAGTGCCCGAAGGAGCAAGATGAACTTTTGCTTATGGGGTGATATCCTGACCCACATAATGATGTTCCTCTATAGTGGTATTCCTAATCACGGGGCATTCCTTGTAAGTATTCCCAAATTTGGGGTATGCAAGTAAAATGCTTCCAATAAAGAGTGACCTATTCCTCTAATCCTTCCTGAGTGTCCAAATGAACTAGTATCTAAGCCACATACATGTTACTAGATGAAATATAGGATTTATCGTGGTCGAGATAAGTGGCCACGGCATTGCCAATGCGCTTGAAAATGTCATCAGACCAAAACTGCAAGGGTAGAGTGTGGAGTCTTACCCAAAGGAGTCTGAATCCAAATTTTTCAACTCTGGATCAAACATAGGGCTCCATCTTTTGAGAAGGACCAGGGTGAGCTCGATGTGCCAATACTTGGAGAGTACTCATGATGTGTAATCATCCCTTTGGAAGCATAGAGCGAACCAGGCTCGTGCTAGGGTGGTAATAGTCAGAGGTTCTGATAGTGAGTGCCCCAAAATCTCTCAGATCCACTGTTGAAGCCTTGCTCATGAGTAGGTGTACCCTTGAACATGCCCAACAAGGATGTTGTCCGTAGTATCAACAACTTCCCCCATTTGTATACCTTCCCCAAAGCGAAGTGATACGTCTTGACTCCTTGCCTTGACCCACTAAGATTTATTTCCCTACTTTGCTTGCTTGTTGTGCCAAGCTCCCAAGGAGGTCTTAGGTGGAAGATCCTGCTCTTCCACCCTCTGCTCAGTATCTCCTTCCATGGGACTAGTCAGAGTCCCTTTGAAATAGCTCAATGAGGGTGGGTTATAAACACGGGTATTCAGATGAGTAGAGAAAGATCGAGAGGGTATAACCGAAGGGTTTGTTTTTTGCACAGAGTAAGAGCGGTAGGTTGTAACGCCGACATGGGGAGAAATAGAATAACTTGGTGGGTAATAAGGGGAAGCGGATTCTATGCAGGAGGCTAGGAAGTGTAGGGATGCTAGAGAGGGAGGAGGGGTAGTAGATTCTGGCCAAGGGAGGGAGACATTGGGCAGTTGATCAACTGTGCATGTGGGACTGATATTTGATAACAACGACAAATAAACCGCCAAGGGGAAATCATCATGGGAAGCCGAAAGTGAGGACAAAGACACATCATTATCCAGGGGGGGTGTTGTCATCCAGATGGGGATCGATGCAAAGGGATCTTCTGAATATTCGACCTAATCCATCTCCATGCTTCTGTTAACCAAAAAAATGAGAGATATTTGCACCAGCTGCTAGGTCAGTCTGTGATGCAGGAAAACCCTGGAGAGTCCATGAAGGGTAAGTCAGAGGCATCAGTATGTAGTTAGGGAGCATGAACAGGAAAGAAGATGTGTAGAGATACTTAGGATGAAAATCCTAACCAACCTCTACGTAGGATCGAGGTAGATGTAGGCACCCCATGTCTCCTCAAGACAAATTCATTCGTATAACACTCGTGTTTGGTAATATTTCAAAAATAAGTTGTTGTTGGTGATTGTAACTAGTTTACTATAATTTTATTGAAATTGGCATCTTCATTTTAGAAGATAGGAGTCGTATGGTAAAATCATGGTATTTTTTGTGAGTGTTCAAGTTTGAAATTTGAAGAAAATTTTTCATCAAGTTTGAATTAAGTGAAAAAAAATAGTTAAAACTTCCAAGTTTGAATTAAAGTAGTTTGTGGCCACTCCAAGTTAAGTGATATGTGTTCTAATTAATATATCCAAGTTTAAATGAAATTAGTTTGTGGTGGTTGTACATCATTGCCTTTATTTTAATTGACATTTAGTTTTTTTTATGAAGTTTTTAAGGGATAGATGAGGAGTATAAAGGTTGTGGAGTGGTGAAATCACGGTTTGTTTTTTTAAAGAATGATGGGAGGAGAAAATAAAAAAGGAGGAGGGAGCCATATTAATTGAGCTGTGAAGTTTAATAGCCTTTTTTTTATGTTTGAGGGTTTATATTTGACTTATTTTATAAGTTCAAATATTATGGGAAATGTATTAGCAGAGTCTTATCTATCGGATTCTAACAAGTTAGATGGTGAAAACTATTGAAATTGTAAGTTTAAGTTGCAGATTTTGATGGAAAGATATAATATATGGAAGATTGTGTCTCGAGCTAAAATCAAGATAGTGTGCCATCAAGCCACAGATGCTACAATTGAAGATTGGGAGCGAGAAGAAAACAAAGTGAAGGTGATTTTGTGGATGTCTATTAAGGACAAAATTATTCCAAACATCAAAGAGTGAAAAACATCCAAGGAGACATGGGACACTCTCGAAAATTTGTATGAGACGAAGACTACAAATAGAATATTGTATTTAAAGAGTAAGCTTCTTTCAATTAAGACGAAAGAAAATGAAAGTGTTAGTAATTTTATTTCTATAATTAAGGATGTAAAGGATAAATTAGGTGACATTCGTGAAACAATATCTAGTACGAACTTGGTTGCTCGACATTAAATGGAGTGCTTGATGAATATCAAAATTTTATCACTGATAGGGAGGAAAATGATAGGAAGGAAAATGCAGGCCACTGAGAGGGCTTACTGCGAGAATACCAATCCAAAAATCAGAAGGATTATCGAGCATATGGAAGAGGAGTCAATACAGGATCAGACGGAGGAGGAAATGGAGGATTGGGAGTGTCTTCTTCCGGACCCGGGTCATACGCGTGGCCGAATGACCTTATACAACCAATCTCTGCACGTCTACTGGGTAATGAAGAGAATTCTTGCCAAGACTATGGAACAAGTAGCCATGGAAATGGCAGAATTATCCCAGGGGATTCCAAATTTGAAAAAGGAGCTAAGGAACATCCAAATCACCTTGCTCATGCAGGATAAGAGGATGGAAGAAATTCAGCAACAGTTACAAGCGAGTGGATCTGGAATCAAGAAGGAGAAGGAGCAACAGGCAGATGCAGCGAACCAGTAAAGAGAAGGCACGATTTTTGGAGGTTTTTATAAAAATCTCTTTCTAGTTATAGTTAGTTATCTGTAGGACTTTGTTTAGTTTTATATGCAAACAAAAAACAATTTTAGTAGATATAGGGTTGATGTATATAAAGCTTGGAAAGATAGACTCAGAACCTATTATTTTTGGGTGGCTATTAAAAACTTTAGGTGGTCAAGAAACCCGGTTTCCCCTTGGGGCGAGTTGAGATCACCACAAGCATGTAGTGATTTCAATTTATGGGAATAGAAAAAAAAAGGGTCTCTCCTAAGCCTACAAAAAAAAAATTATCACTGATCTTTCAACTAGATAGAAGTCTCCTACGTTTGATGAGTTAGCAGGTATACTTATGCAGGAAGAATAGTGGAGAAGAAGTCTTAAGCAGAAATATCCCAACACAGATTTGGCATTGATGGCTAAAGGGAAACAATCCTTCAAAGGCAACCAATGACAGAAAAATAAAGGAAAATATCCACAGGTAAAATCATATAAAGGTACACCTTTTCCAAGAACAAATGCCAAATCAAGTATAGATGATGTGTGTTATCACTGTGGAAAACCTGATCATTTTGCTAAGAATTGCATGAAAAGAAGGTCTAATCCATTTAAAGAAAGAAGTCATTCAAGAAACTATGTTGATAAAGATGAGGAAATCAATCATGATTTTATGAATCTTAAATTAGTTGTGTCCAATGCTGCTTTATGAGGAGAAACTGATGATGAAAATGCTTGGTTTATAGTTTCTGGTGCATCAGTCCACATATCATGCAAAGGATATTGGTTTGATACTTATCGTGAAGTTAATGATGGTGCTCACATCTATTTAGGAGATAATAGATCACATGAAATTAAAGTATATGGTGATATAAGTGTTATGATGCTTAATGGACAAGAAAAACAAATTCCAAATGTGGTGCATGTTCGAGGATTAAAGAAGAACTTAATTTATGTCTCTACTATTATAGATCAACATTTAAAAGTTGAATGTGTGAAATCACATTGTTTGGTAAAGGATATGCAGGACAACTACAAGGTTGTTGCAAAAGGAATGAGAGTTGCAAGATTATACAAGTTGCATGTAATGAAGAATGGACATCAAGCTTTGGCTTCATCATGTATGACAAGTATAGAACTTTGGCATCAAAGGCATGGACATTTAAATCATAACGACCTAATGTTACTACAAAAGAAATTGATGGTAGAAGGCCTTCCAAATACTAAGGGTGAACACTCTGAATGCGAAGGTTGTGCAATAGGAAAAAACATAGGGAAGAATTTCATGTGCATGAAAATAGAATAAAATGTGAAATGCTTGAACTAATGCATACCGTTGTATGTGGTTGAATGCAAACTAAGTCACTTGGTGGAGCATATTACTTTCTTATATTTATTGATGATAGCACTAGATACACCTCGGTGTACTTTATAAGAAATAAAAGTGATGTGTGTGAATATTTTAAAGAATTCAAGAGTATGGTTGAAAAGAAAATAGGAAAGAGCATTAAAATATTTGGATCAGATAAAGGTGGTGAGTACACTTCACGAGATTTTGTCAAATACTGCAAGAAAAATGGAATTATGGAACAATTTCGAGTAGAACATACATCTCAACAAAATGAAGTCATTGAGAGAAAGAATAGAAAATTAATTGAATGTGCTCATAGTATGTTAAAAAGTAAAGGAATTTCTAATAGATTTTGGGCTCAATCCATTAATACAATTGTATATCTCAAAATAGAATCCCTACAAAGTATCTTGAGCACGAAACACCATTTGAAGAATTCTATGGTTTTAAACATAAAGTTAGTCATTTAAGGATATTTGGATGGAAGGCCTTTTCTCATATTCCTAAAGACGATAAGAGAAAATTAGATGCCAAAGCCATCAACTAGATTTTTATGGGATATTGTACTGATAAAAAGGATATAAAAGGAATGATCCAATTAATCACAAGGTATTTACAAGTAGAGATGTTATATTTCATGCACATGCAAATAAACAAATAAAAGAAGATGAACATAATGTATGGCATCGTTCTTATGACAACATTAAAGAGGAAGAAGAAGTTGTGCAATCATCTCAAGCTCAAGAATCATCAACATTCCATAAGACATTTCAAGAAATCAAAGTCCACAAAGAAGTGATGAAGGCACTCCATAGAGAATAAGAAGATGAGAAGGTACTCCAAAGTGTAATGAACCTCTAAGAAATTCAACACACCCGATTCAAAACCCTATCACGTATAAAGCTTATTCTTTAATGTCTCAAGTAATGAATGTTTTTGAGATTTTAAATTATGAACAAGTTAAAAATCATAATGAATGGATAGATGATATGAAAGACGAATATGACTCTATAATGAAAAATGAAACTTGGAAATTAACATAGTTACCTAAAAATAAAGTTCCTATAGGATAAAAAAGGTTGTACAAGATACAATTTAATGTAGATGGTAACATAGTCAAGTATAATACAAGATTGGTTGCGAAAGGTTATTCACAAAAGGAAGGTATATATTATGAAGATACCTTTGCTCTAGTTTCAAAAATGAACACAATCAAAATAATGATAGCATTGGCCACTAAATATGATTGAAATCTACATCAATCAGACGTGAAGTAAACTTTCCTAAATGGCGACTTAAAAGAGGAGATTTATCTTGTTCAACTAGAAGGATATGTAAAGAAGGGACAATAGCATCTTGTACGCAGTTAAAAAAGGCCTTATAAGGACTAAAACAGGCACCCAAATCATGGTATGAGAAAATTGACAAATTCTTCTTTCAACAAGGATTTAACAAAAGAAAAAATGATCCTAATTTGTATTTCAAGACATATAGAAATAGAAATATAGTATTAATATATATTTGTGTCGATGATCTAATAATAATAGAGAGTGTCGATAAATAGATTAAGTATATAAAAGGAAGTTATCACAGGAATTTGAGATGAAGGATCTTGGATGGATGCACTATTGTCTAGGTCTTGAATTATGGAGAGGTGATGGAAGGACTTTAATCACACAAAGAAAATATACAAACGAGGTACTAAAGAGATTACATATGAATGGATGTAAAGCAGTGAGTACTCCATTGGAACAAACTATGAAAATGAGAAATGATGATGGAAGAAAAGAGTTGAATGGAACATTATTGTATCGATAATTAGTGGGAATCTTCAGTCATATTACTACCACTAGACCAGACATTGTTTATGTAGTTAACATAGTTAGTCAATTCATGACTAAGGTTCGTGAAAGCCATTGGATAGTTGCAAAAAGGCTCCTTCCATAATTAAAGGGAACTATCAATTTTGGTATTGAATTTACTAATGATTGTAAAGTTAAATTAACAAGTTATTATAATTATGACTGTGCTGTAAATGCAGATGATAGGAAATCCAAACAGTAACAAGATGATAGGAAATCCAAACAGTAACAAAAAACAAATAGTGTCCTTGTCATCAACTAAAATATAGTATAAAGCATTATGTAGTGCCACCTGCGAAGCAATGGCTCAAAAGGATACATGAAAATGTTGGAGAAGCTCGACAAGAACCTACAATGATGAGATGTAATAATAAAATCGCCATCAAATTAGAAAAAAATCATGTATGTCACGCAAGGTCAAAGCATATAGACACACAACATCATTTTGTAAGGGAAAAATTCCAATGAAAGGAAAATGACTTAATATATTGTAATACAAACGAGAATTTTGCAGACATACTCACTGAACCTCTTGGGAAGGCTAAATTTTGAGATTTTTCGAAGTAATTTATGTGTTGTAGAAAATACATACTAGGTTGTAAGCCTAGCTAATACTTAGGCCAACAAGCATGTCAATTAAGAGTATGCTTGTTTCTTATGTATTATGCTATAGTGTATTTTGTGTGTTTTTCATATGGTTGGAATTAAGGGGGAGTGTTGGATAAACAAGAATTCCAAACCTACAACATTAAATGCACGAGGAAGCTATCTCAGATTTTTTGGATACTTCCTTAGCTCCTTGAAGAAGCCATCATGAGAGATTGTCTAGGCATTCCATAAGCTTCTTCTTTTTGTATAAATATCCCTCATTGGTAATCAAATGATCAATTTGTTATTAAGTGTGTGTTATATGATTATATTTGCATGTCGTTTGTCATATATATCATATCAGGTTATGTGCATTATTTCATAGTGAAAAAATTAGTGTGAGGAATCATATAAGATTTTGGTGGTAGCTTAAATTTATATATTCTCACTTTCATTAGGAAGGTGCATAATCACATAATTATGAGTTGGGGGAATGCTCTACCCAAATCCACATCAAGATGGAATCTAAAGCCAAATCTGATGGTGGAAGCCATATTCAATTATGGTATGGTGAAACTCTTGGAGAGATGCAAGAAAAGGTATGAGAGAGCATGTATTTCTTCTTTTTATATATCTATTTATTTTATTCTTTATTTCTTTTATATATTTATCTTTTTTTAATATTTATTTTTTAGTTGTCATACATTTTGAACTTCTTGTAAAAACAATATCACACCTTAAAGAAATGGAATCCTCTGTAATGATCATACCTTCATTATTGATATCCTCAATTTTTTTCTAAGAGTGGAAATGCAAGACCCATAACTTATTAAATACAATACCTAAAAACCTATGATATCACAAATGCTCAGCTATAAAACAAATATTTAAGTGTTTATTGTTGGATTAACATTGATAGCAAGCCTTGCTATAAAGTACAAACAATTACACTCATAGTATCATGGTGGTTAGCCAAAAAACTTAATACATGAATCTCCATCTATTTTAAAATGTTTTGCACATTAATTGTTTTTCCATTGCAAATGTTTGGATATGTTAACTCTTTTATTTTATGTCATTGTTTTAGAGAAAACATATTTTTCTCTTGAAACATTACATTTAGGGATATTGTTATTATTTTATTTTTTGAGGTCATAAAAAGGATTACATTTAGGGATATTGCTATTATTTTATTTTTCCAGGTCATCAAAAAGCAGCTACAAGATCTATGCCTTCTATGGATTTGACTTAACTCTTTTAAGAATTTTATTTTTTATTTTTCCTTTCTATTGATGTTAATATGAAATAATAAGTTTTGTAAATTTATGTAAGAGATCAACAACCACTCTAACACGTGCTCAGAGTAAGATTTAAATCCAAATAATCTTAATTACAAAATAAATTTATATTTGAAATAAAATGGAAATGATTCTAGAATTAGCTCTCTCACTAATAATATACAAAATAGTTCCAATTTAATAATTCACATGAGAATTTTAATGGTTCAAAATGAGTTAGAGAATAACATTTTCATTAATATTGAAAAATTTATTTTAATTAGATTAATAACCTTTTTTCCCAGTTTCCTTCTTTAGATATCATCACAATAGTTAAAAATTGTCTTTTGATTTTTTTTTTTAGAAAAAACCAAAATTCAAATCTAAATTATCTTATTTAAAAATAAATTTATATTTAAAAACAAAATAGAAATGATCTTAGAATCACCTGTGTCATTAAAAAATCTAAAAAAAATAAATATTAAAAATAAAATCTAATTAAAGGATTAACATGTTACACTGTTTATGATAATTAAAAAAAAACATCTTACTTATTCTCAAAATTATATTTTACCAAGGTATTTAGGTTGAAAGATAATGATATTTACCATTTGTGTGACTTGCACTTGTATAGGTAAAAGATGAAAAAAATAATAATTTAAAGAGAAATAAATTCAATTTTTTTTTAGAAATACAACATACCTTACTTCCTCATAAAGATAATAATGACATGGAGAATGACATGACATTGAAAATGAATGATACAATTGTGTTTTGAAGTAGTGAGGTCTTTAGCTTCAAATAAATCATATAGGTGCTGAAAAATTATTTATTTATTTTAATTTAACCTACAAAATATATTATTAATAATATTTATACTAGCCATTCTAGAATTAGAAATTTTTATTAGATTTTCCTTTATTTTCTAACAAATTACGGTGTGCCACAAGGATTGATATAGTCAAACATTTTACTTGTAGTGAAAAATAATGAACTACTTTCATCAAACTTGTGATGAGAAGAGAGTTGATACAATATTTTCCACATTGATTACCCAATGCAAGTATTTCTGAATTTGAAAAATATCCATTTTTTTATAAATTCAAAACAAATTATCAATATTTTCTATTATTATTTTTAAATAAAATCACCTGTTAATCATGATATAAAATGCCCTGAAAAAACAACTCAATTCTTGGAGTATAAAAATTGTACAACTACTTCTTCCATAATACTGGAGTGATTTCATAAACATAAAAAATATGTACATCAATTATAATGTTTTGAATTTATTCATTAATAAAACATACAAAATATATCATTAATACAAAATATATGATATATTTTAAGCATTATATCATGGAAAAGTTCGGATAGGTGCATAAACCTTCTTTGAATGAATTCACAAAATAGAGTCACCTCTTTTGTTAACCTTATGATTTTCTATTTGCTGAAGCTAATTTCTAGTTGTTTTCATGTAAGAAAGGATAAATGAAATGTAGATTTGAGATACAGAGTCACCTCTCACATTGTGGTAGAGATTCAAGCCCTTCATTGCTAACACTGAAGCATGAATCGCAATGGTAACACTGAAAAGAAGAATAATAATTGTTGTAGACATGGCAATTCGATCTCAAAACATTTTTGTAAAAGACACATATGGGTGACCTTTGCTCTCTTGTGGTATGGTATAAATATGGCAGTTGGCACCACATCTCAGACTTCTCTTTAATTAAATAAGATTAACAATCCGCAACTGTTGAGTGTCAATGCAGAAAGCAATGTCAAGAATAAGATCACCTTACTTTGAACATTCATTCAAGAGGAATATCTAAGGAAAATAATCTCGGCAGACCACATAATGAAAACTACTATGCCACTTTTATAGGAATGCGTCTTCGAAGGAAATGCCTTATTAGTGATGGTAACAAAACAACCCATTGTGTTTATAACCTGGGCAAAACATATTACTGAAGTGTTTGAACTGGTAGAAAGTTTAGGTTTACAAAGGATTCCAGTATGTTTGCCCTCGTTTCCACGCTCATTATCAGTGGGGAGAGATAATATAGTCCGTAAATGGCACATTATCAAAAATTGAAAGTGGTTGTTTTTCTTTTCCGGATTGTATTGGGGAGGAGTTATAATAAAGAAATATGATCAGATTGCAGTTATGTTCAAAATAGAGAAATCCTATTGTTGTGCAAAATGTGTTTTCCACAGTTGGAGATCAATCACTTGTAATTTGTAATTTGTAAAGATCAATCACTTGTAATTTGTAAAGATTCAGATGGCTTAAGCTTCGGTTTTTTCAAAAATGTGTTTAATTCATAAAATATGAAAATTAAATTTTTAACCAAATTATAATTTAGTTAAAATTGAATTGTATTTTTATTATTTATAATAATAATATTTTTAAATTAATATAATGTGAAAACTTTATATATTTAATATGATGAAATACATTATAATTCGATTTTAAAAATATCACCCACTTAAAATAATGCATCCTTTTAGATAATGGAGTCATGTATTTAATTAATATTAATTCAATGCTATTATCAACAACAATAGCACCACTTAAAATAATGCATCCTTTTAGATAATGGAGTCATGTATTTTTTAAAGCATTTAATCTTCATCTTATAAATAAAAATGCGATGAAAACATTTATTTGGTTAATAAAATGAAATATCATCCAAAATGAAATATCAATAATAATAGGACCACATAAAATAATGCATTATTTTAAATAATGAAATCGTGCATTTTTCAAAACATTAACTCCTCATCTAATAACAAAGTCTCATCAAACATTTACTTTTTTAATAAAATGAAATATCAATAATAATTATTCTAGCTATATCACTAAAATTGCTAATAAATATTAATAAGTATCAAATCTTTTATATTATGATACATTTTATATTTATAGGATATTTTTTTTTGGAGAGATTACATCAAATTTTTGGAACTCTTTACTTTGTCCATCATCAAGGAAAAAGGTTGTAGTATCTAATTTTAACATTTACTATATGTGTAGATGCTTCATAGAAGACAAGGAAAAATAGAATGATCCATTAGAAAGAGAAGGAATAATAATAAATTATTATTATTTTATTTTATTTTAGTCAAGTAAAATGAAATAAACCATAAAAAATGTTGAATTTATGGAGAAAATAAAGGAAGTCAAAAAGTAGGATAGTACAAATTATAAAAGAAATAAATTAAGGATAAAAATAAATTATAATAATAATTGAACAAATGATAAAAACAAATAGAAATAGAGACTTAAGAAATAGGGAATTTCCAAAACAAAAAGAAAGGATAAAAATAAATTACAATAATAGAAAGATAAATGAATAAATGATAAATTCAAATAAAAATGGAGACTTAGGGAAACAAAAAAATATTAATCAATGGGTTTATAATAGTTATCCCTTTTGTTTTTAATATTAACCTTTTGTGTTTATTTATCCATTGGGTTTATAATATTAATAATCGCTTGCGTTTACAATATTTATCCTCTAGGTGTACTAATTCTTGGGTTTATAATATTAATCCTTTGGGTTTAAAATATTAATTTTTAGAGTTTATTAATCCACTAGATTTTTAATAGTAATCCCTTGGGTTAAACATATTAATTTTTAGGGTTTATTAATCCACTTGGTTTTAATAATAATCCCTTGGGTTTATAACATTAATAATTAGCTTCTTCATGAGGGTGGAAATACTCATCATCATGCTTGGCATTGACATTTCCTATAATATTAGAGTTTTTAATATAAATATTAGGGTTTATAATATTAATCCTTTCCTATAATATTAGGGGTTTTAATATAAATATTAGGGTTTATAATATTAATCATAGGGTTTATAATCTTAATCCTAGGGTTTATAATCCCTCGGGTTTAAAATATTAATCGTAGGGTTTATAATCCTTTTGGTTTATAATATTAATCCCTTGGGTTCACTAATTTTTTGAGCTTATAATATTAATCCCTTGGGTTTATAATATTTACCCATTGGGTTTACTAATTCTTTGTGTTTATAATATTAATCCCTTGGGTTTATAATATTAATCCCTTGGGTTTAAAATATTAATTCCTAGGTTTTATTAATCCCTTGGGTTGATTGACCCCTTTGGTTTATAATATTAATAGTCCCTTGTATTTATAATATTTATCCCTTGGGTTTATGTTGACAGTGATGGAAATCCATCAACTAAGGGGTCTCCTTAATGTGAAGCCTCAATTAGGCTTCACACCATTTTGAGTAGGAGCCCCATCTAGAAAATTAGCTTGGTTTCAATATATCATTATGGTATGCCTTGGCTCTAACTGTGAGGAGGAGAGATGAGTGAAAATACGCCTTCAAAAATTAAGGGGAGTGTGCCTGGAGATCGTTCGATCATATGTGCGTTAAAGTTCTTTCATTTCAAAGGGGAGGAAAAGTGAGCCTCTAAAAGAGAGGTAGTAGTGCCACCCTAGTAGAGACACATGTGAATAAGAAGGCTCTATACAACATCAAGAGGAATAGTCCACAAAGACATGATGGTCATTGAAACCAATATAATGAGGAAGATATGTATAATATTTAGCAGAATAGTCTAGGAGGATGTGACAGTGTTAATAGAAATTACAACACATACTCAATATGATAAGTACCAAAATAAGTGAAATATTTCAACTACTTTAACATAGATGAAAGAAAACATGAATTCCAAACATTCATAGAATAGTCTTACAAATATCCATAATCCATGCATGGAGAATGTGTTGGCCCATAGGGCTTCTCATATTAAGTAAAAATTCCAAGACACGTGTATACAATGAACATAACTAGCTCCAATAGTGGAGTGTTAGAGTCACTCCTTGCTCCTCAGAAGAAGTGATATGCCTCCCTTATGCCTTGCGGGAGGAGCCAAGGTGAAAAGTATTTTTCTCATACAATGAGGGAGTATATTTAACCAAGGGGTGATGCTTCCCCTTCCTTGTGACCCTTGGACTAGCCTTATGGCTGTTTGAATTCCTATGACTTTTCAACTTACTTGAATCTTTATATTCCACATGTGTCCTTTGGAATTTCATTTTAAAATACATTCTGAAAAATATGTTACATCATTGACCACAAGGTGTGGGATGTGACGACTCTCGACATGACATGACATGAAATTGCTGACATGGACTGCATCATGATGTGGAAATGTTAAGCCATTGTTGTTACTGAGTGTTGAGTGTTTTCTTCTTCTTCTCGGCTCCATATGGCTTGGTGATAAGGAATATTCAACAATCTTAAGTCTTCAGTTGCAATCACAAACTCATGTCCCTTTTGATTCTCTTGGATGATTAGATTGTGTATTTAGCTACAAGTGTGTCTTTCAATAGGCTTCCTTCCTTCATATCCTTCTTCATCATCTTGCATTGGTGTGATAGAGTACCTGCATCTAAAATTCATTCATGACGAGACAACATGAGTTTGAAAACCCCCTAGTCTAAGATAGTTCATTTTGATCCATTAATTGAGTTGGAACTAGGTGACAAGTTGGGAGAGAGGGATCAATGACTATGCAATGTGCAATTTCAGCATGTTGTTGGAAATCCATCAACCAAGGGGTCTCCCCGATCCCGATGTGAATTCCCAATTAGACCTTACACCGCTTGGAGTAGGAGAACCATCTGGAATATCGTCCCAGTTTCTCTGTAACCTTATGGATATGCCTTGGCTCTAAATTTCGGCAAGAGAGAGGAGTGAAAATGTTCCTTCGAAAAGGAAGAGGGTGTGCCTAGTGAGTGTTCAATCCTATGTGTGTCAAATTTCTTTCACTACGGAGGTGAAGAAAAGTGAGCCTCTAAGAGAGAGGTACTAGTACCAACCTAGTAGAGACACACATGAACAAAAAGGGTTTGTATAACATCAAGCGGAATAGTCCACATAGATGTGATGGTCATTGAAACCGATATAATGAGGAACATTTGTCTAATCTCCAATGAAATAGTCCATAGGGATGTGATAATGTTAATGGTAATTACAACAAATTGTCAATATGATAAGTACCAAAATAACTGAAGTAATTAAACTACTTTAACACAGATGAAAGAAAAAATGAATTACAAACATTCACATGATAGTCTTACAAATATCTGTATTCCATGCATGAAGAACATCCTGAGCCATAGGGATTCTCATGTTAAGTAAAATTTCCAAGACACGTGTATACAATGAACATCACTAGCTCCAATAGTGGAGAATTAGAGCCACTCCTTGCTCCTCAAAAGAACTGATATGTCTCTCTAATGCCTTGTGGGAGGAGCCAAGGTGAAAATTCATTTTCTAATATAATGAGGGAGTATATATAACCAAGGGGTTACTGTTATAGATTACCTTTTCACACTCCCAATCTCATATCCTAATTGTCACACTTTGTAACCTAAATGTCGCAAGCATCGGAAAGTGACGAAAGATGTCAAATATAGTCACCATGAAATACATACAGAAACATCCCTAAAGAATAGAAGAAGAGCTGCCTTGAGAGAATTCTGCAGAAATTTTCCTGAAACCCTAGTTTTTAGGACCAACATACTTCACACTTCTATAGGCCCATGGTGGTGGTATGTTTCACCTTGTTGACCTAGCGTTTCTAGTGCAGGTTTGGATATCAAAAACCACACTCAACTTCTTCTAGTAGGTTTTCCCAAACTAAAGGAGAAGCTTCTTATGCTAGAAACTTCGAAAACAACGAGTTGCATGTTGTTGGGTAGAGATATGGTCGAGCTCTCCCATTTGGAGCTCTTGATCCTACCTTTACGGGGTTTCCCCTTGAGATGTAGACCTTCCTCCCTCTTTTGTAGATCCCTAAGTCCCTCTCCCTTCCTACAAACCAATTCCCCTCCATCCCCATATGGTTGGTCATTGATTGCATGCATTCTTATGCCGAGATTATTCCAAAATCCTTCCCATCTAACTAGGAGAAGGAGTGCTTAAAGATTCTTTGCTTGGAGTTAAAATTACACTACAAAAGACACTATTAGAAACTGGGAAAATAGTGACTATATGACTAAAAAAGTTAGTCACCATAGATTTTCCAAGTGAAATGCTACAAAAAAGGAGCACTCTTGAGTGGCCAAACTAAAAACAACTAACATAAACCACTAATTTAGTCACAAGTTAAAATATGTGACTAGCTAATAAGTAATATAACTAAAAATGACTAACATGAATGACTAATTTAGTCTAAGAACAAAAATACAACTACCTAACAAGTACTACAATAATATGAATCAGTTTTTTTATGTTAGTCATCTTAATTGTGTGAAGCAATCTAAACTTACAAGTGGTAGGGGATTGAAGGATTGTTAAACATTGGTTGAAAGGTTATCCTTCCTTAAACACTTATTCATCCTGAAATGGTGTATAGGTGATTCAACTTTGCATTATTTATCTCTAATATAATTTGTAATTTTAAAAATATATTTTTTAATAAAAAAAATATTTTAAGTATTTTTAAAAAATCTATTCATTGAATCTAATTGGATCTAGCTCCAATTTGAAATTAATTTGAAGAGAAATTTTAATTTTTAATACTATAATATCAAATAAAAACTATAATTTCATATTAACCAACCTAGATCCATCTTAACTCTGCATCTATCAAACCTCGAGAGGGACCCAATCTCTCAAGGTGCAAACTTTTTGTTGTAGTGCAAAACTTGAGGAAATGTTTGCACCTTGAGAGATTGGATCCCTCTTGGAACTTATAGTTATAGGGATAATATGGATCTATGTTGGTTATATAATACTATATAATATTTGTATTTGTATTTGTGTCTCTTTGTTATTCCCTCTGTCTATCTCACAACCCAAACATACACACACACTCTCTCCCTCTCTTCCCCTTCTCTGTCTATCTCTCTCTTCCCCTTCTCTCCATCTCTATCTATATCCTTCTCTCTGTTCCCTCCTGCTCTTCTCTCTCCCTCACTCTCTCTCCATGACTCCCTTGTCACTCTCTCTCCACCTTGCTCCCTCTATGGTTTTCTTGTTCTCTTCCTCTCCTACCCCCTCCAATTCTATCTCTCTCTCCTCATCTCTATATTCCTTCCTCTCTATCCCTTGTCTCCAACCTCCCTCTATCTCTACCCCACAAATCAATCTCCCCCTGTCTCTCTCTTTTTCATGCACTCTGTCACTATCTCCCCCCCTCCCTGTCCTTTTCCATCTCTATGTCTCTATATCCCTTCATTCCCCTTCTCTCCCTATCTCTATCCTCTCCTCTTATTTATCTTCCCTCCTCTCCTCTCTCCCTCACTCTCTCTCCATCTCTCCCTTCTCACCCCTCTCTCTCTCCACCTCTATCTCTCTTGTTTGCTCTTTTCTCCCTCTCTCTCCCACTCCAACTCCATATCTCTCTCTTTCTCTCTCTCCTCTCTCTTCCTTCCTCTCGTTCCCTCTCTCCCATCTCACTCTCTCTCTCCCCGCCATCACTCTCTCTCTCTCTCTCTCTCTCTCTCTCTCTTCCCTCCAACTTTTTCACTAGCTCGCTCCCTCTCTGTGGCCCCTCCCCACCTATCCCTCTTAAGTTTGATCACATTGTATTGTGTTTAAGAAATTATCTAAATTAAAAAAACTTAAGTGGTCGTAAAATATTAAACCTACATTTTGGATCAATCATTTCAAAGAAAATAAGATAATGAAAAACTTTAAAAAATCACACACTATATTTTATCTATTATTAATAGTCAATTTGTTCGCTCTCATCCCTTGGACCCCTTAGCTAAGATCTATCTATGCAAGTTTCCTTATATATATATATATATATATATATATTATATATATATATATATATATATATATATATATATATATATATATATATAATATATACATATACATATACATATACATATACATTACATATACATATACATATATATATATATAGAGAGAGAGAGAGAGGAGAGAGAACTACATAGATCCATCTTAGCTTAATAAACCTTAGTTTTAATTTCTATGGGAATATTTTTAGTAGTTGTGAGGATAGAGGGTTTAGATATATCTCAAATTGTAACATTTTCCCTTTTAGATTCAATTAAAAAAATGTTGTAAAATTAAATTAAAATAAAACATTTTTAGTATGAAATAGGTTATGGCTTTTTGGCATGTGGTACTCACGAGCCATGGTATTGGCCCATGGTATTGTAACAAAGCCGATTTACAAGTTAATATCCATGGTAAGGTGAGGGAGAATATCCATGATTAACAATCTTGTCATATTGTTATAAAATGTTTTGATTGTGAAATAATTTATGTTTTTTGGGCATGTGGTATTGATAGTCCATGGTATTGACCCATAGTATTGTAACAAAGGGTAGTTTTTACAAGTTAATAATATCTACCGTAATGTGGGGGTGAATATCCACAATTAAGAATCTTGTCATATTGTTATAAAATATTTTGGTTGTGAAATAAGTTATGGTTTTTGGACTTGTAGTATTGATAAGCCATTGTATTGGCCCATGGTATTGTAACAGAGCCTATTCACAAGTTAATAAAAAGTCAAAATATGACCAATTGAATTTTATTATTTTTATTAATTTAACTCTTTATTATTAATCAAGGCCATATTTAAACTGGTTACACTCATCCCAATATTATTTTTAACTTCTTCTTCTTCTTTTTAATTTACCGTCAAATTCTTATTAAAAATAAACCATTTAACCCAATTAACAATTTATATATTTTATTTTATATTATAAATATTTCTGTATTTTTTCCATTATAAATATTTATTTTCTTTTTCATTTCGAGTTTAGCGTTGGGTTCAAATAAAATATTCACAGATTACAACATCACATTATTGCACTACATTTTCTTTGCCTTGTTGATATCTTCTAAGAAGGAAGACCATCAATGTGATATATGGATTTCATGCGATTCTAACCCCAATGGAGTTTGCATGAGAAACACCTTAGGAGAGCATCAATGATTAGATGGAGGAAGGGCAAGGTCATTCGCCATGGATATTTTGGCCATTTGTACATGGCTATGAAGAATTTAGGTTCTCGAGAGTTCTTCCTTTTTACTAAAGATGATTTTTGTTCTTATGGGCAAACAATTTTGAGGTTTTATATGATTAAAGCATAAATTTAATCTAGAAACAATGCACAAGTAAGCATTTTGCATGTCCTTATTTTACAAAGGGTTTAATCACTATGATAATGCAGATCTTCATTGAGGCCAAAAATTCATCAAAAGACAATGGAAAAGTAAGAATTTTGCATGTCCTTATTGTACAAATCAATTCACTCCTTCCTAACTTTTATAGGGTCAGAATGCATAAAATTTTATTTTTTCTTTTCATATTTTCTTTTAGTGGTTGATTGTTTGCGTAATGGATTCTACCATGCCCAAATTCAAATGGCTTGAGTGATGTAAGTAAACTTTTTGGTGGGATGTAAATACTAGACCTTCCTTAAACTTTGTTACATGAAATTAAAATTTCTTGTAATCATGAACATAAAATATTTTCTTGTTCATCCTTATATTCCGATCTCAATGCATATAGTTTTAAACCATGTTACTATATTTTAAGTATAATATACTTAGATCCATTAAACCTTACAACTCTCTAAATCTTAGGTTAATTTCAGCTAAAAAGAAGGAAGCTGAATGGATTTTGCAATTTAGACTGAATGTTTATAGACAATAATTAAAAATGGAAGAAATGAAATGGTCTGATAACTTTTATCCACCCATCAATTTCCAAACCCTTTTCTACTATTATGAACCTAAACAAATAGTGGAAGAAGAAGAGGAGCCTACATGAGGTGGACCCTGACCTGCTTGATACTTTTCAAAAGTTGGACATGCCCTTGACTAGAAGAAGAGATTAACCAACATTGTTGTAGATGTTGTTTTTTATAGTGTTTTCATTGATACCATTCATAGGTAGACTCTATAGGTAATTGAGATTATATTTTTTTCATTATAGGAGGTAATTCGGGAGAATCTTGATCTAGTAGTTAGGAAGTAGCTTGGCATCATTGTTCCTCCTATTGATAACTATTATGCTACATTGTCTTTTCTTTTTAGTGATAGCTCCTTCTATTAAATCCCAAGTCATACTTTGTCACCCATGGAAATATCCACTTATTTCATGATGAATGAGATGGAGAACATGAATTTTAAGAGGACTTTTATTGTTGTAGATGAGAGGAGTTCTGTGACATCTATTGAAGGATGCACTGCACCATTTTATGACACCTGTTAGCACTATTGACATGTGGCCCGAAATGGATCTAAAATGCTCTCTAAGTCTTCAAAACCTCGTAAAAACATGTCAAAGATCAAAACAATCGCATGCCAAGAGCACTTAGAATGATAGAGAAATGCTATTGGGAGGCCAAAAACACGTAAAAATAGTGAAAAAATAGAGCACCAGAGGCTTGAACAATGAATGCATAGTAGCCGTCAGATTTGGCTGATCAATAGTCTAGATCTAATCGGCAATCGTAATCGGCACAGGCAGACTATGGATATCAGCGCAGACCATATGGAACTGGCAATGATGATCGGCGGAATCAAAGTGGACTGTCAATCAAGCACGTAGATCGATGGATCATGTTGCATCATAGGATCGCTATCAAAGGACACAACATAGTGCTCACCATTAGCTCGAGGCATGAGCGATATAAGGTTGCGATCAATCACATCGGCGGATCGCAATCGGGGAAATATTATGGAGTGGGGCATATTCCCATGTGTGTATGCAATGCAATTAGTCGGACCCAATGGCTATATAAACATTATTACATAAGATTTGAGATCTGCTGAAAGGCTTTTTCCTATGTATTTTGCATATTTTTTTATTTAACAAAATATAAAGGGACAATGCCAATGCAATAAAACCGAGAGCTGAAGGGGTTCGGGAATGAAAATGCATAATATTTTAGATTTTCCATAGGCCATTTTTGCGTTATTTTCACGATTTTTAACGAATTTCCAAATACAAAGTGAAGCCTGGGAACAGGCCATAAGCGACTTGCGATAGCGATTGAGGGCAGACCTGATAGAGGAATAGACCACATTTAAGGACTTTTGAAGTCCAAAATGAACTGAGTTTTGGTGGAATTCCTCAGTGTTGCAACATTTTTCTATTTAAAACAAAAAACAATTGTTTTAGTATTTGAAAGGATTGCAAAGATCGAATACCCATTCCATTATAGTGCAGAAAGTAGGAAACAGAGGTCAGGAAACAAAGACTAGGAGACAGAGACCAGGAGACAAAAGGCCAAAAGGGGAAAGGCAATACCGCAACAGAGCCAAACCAACAAATGATCATGGAGCATTTCTGGCATAAGCGAGCCACGTGACAGCGCAACACATTTACCAGAATTTGGTTACTGCTGTTAGAGAAAGAAACCTCCAAGCTCATGTGTGCCTAGTCATGGAATCAAATAGTTAAAAAGACAAAGGGGATAGATTAAGACCTATCGAGCCTCAGAAGGCTCAAGAGAAATGTAAAAGGCCTATAAGTATTTGAAAGTTCAGAGGAACAAGGGTTCAACTTTTGTGAGACTGTGGATACTATGTTCCTTGCAGCATCTCATCTTCATTCCAGTAATACAAGCTTCTTTTGTTGTTACATGTTCAATTCTCATTTTCTCCTTCGTTCTAAGTTTGCACTTGAATAGGTTATTCATGTTTTCTTCTGTGTCTAATGCCAAATAATTGTCATCTTATCTCTGCATTGATAAATTAGATTTGCAAGTTTCATATACTTTCTGTAGCTAGCCATTCATATGTGTTTATGTATGCATTTGCTAGTACAGTTAGTATTCTCCATCTATCCATTGAATCTATAAACTATTGAGCATTTTTGGTCTAAAGCCTTGTCAAGCTGAGGGTGTTCGTGCATGTTTGGAGTGAAAACAGAGTTGAAACATTAATCTAACTTGATTCAAACCTTAATCCACTCCAATAGTTTAGAGAATAATATTGAAGATTTATATGTTATCAAGCATCTCCGAGCTACAACCTAAGAGAGCTTCATGGAGTGATAACATAATTGGCGCCATTGTCGGGGAGAGAAGATTGAAGCTCAGCTTCCTTGGTAGACGATACAAATCCAACTTTGATGATAGACAAAGTCTGGGCACTTTTTCAGTTGTAATCATCTATATGGCAACTCTACTGAAGGACGAACCTCTTGGAAACTCCACTTCATAGATTTGGCTTAGTTTGTGAGTCATACTTGGAGAAATCCTCAAAAGCCACAAGTTGACCCAATGCCTAACCCTGAAAGAATCATCAAAGAAAGAAAGGTGTTGCAGAAAGGAGCATCAGGTTCAGGTAGTTCTAAACAATATTTTATACCTCTTCAAGAAAGTCCTGCAATAGAACAAATACATGTTGAGATTATAGCATCTAATACTAGCAGTGAAGAAAAAATCTCAGAGATTCATAAAGCTCCTTATTCTTTAGGTTCTCCTTTTGTTGTATGCCCAAAGGAAACCTCACCTCCTATCCATCATACTCCTTTAGTCCTATTAGTCACTCCTCATCCCTCTGTCATTCAAACTTGCAGTACCCTTATAGCCATCACTACTATGGCAGGTCCACAAGCACCTACCAAAATGGAAAGAATCATAGCCGTTAGGTATGGACCTCTAGTACTGCCCACTCATTTGAATGCCATGCCTACTGGAGAATATCAAAAGTATAGGCCTAAGTTCACTGGGACTGAAGGTGTTACAGCTGAATAACATCTTGAATCATTCTATAGTTATGTTGATAACCTATACATTAGTGAAGATGATGTGTGGATGAGAGTCTTTGTCTAAAGCCTAGATGGAGAGGCTAGAAAATGGTTCAGAGAACTTACCCCAAGGTCTATAGAAGATATTGAGGCTTTAGATGATGCATTCCTAAAGCATTGGGGAGATAATAAGGATCTACTCTACTACCACACTGAGTTTGGAAACTTAAAGAGGGAAAATGGTGACTTGTTGTCTGATTTTAATAAGAGGTTTAATCGCATGTACAACAAGGTACCAACTGAAGTAAAACCGACCACTACCCATGCTAAACTCATCTATGTCAGTGCCTTTGATTCTGACTTTTGTCTACTATTGAGGGAGAGATGATGTGCTACCTTGTCTGATATGCAGGATGCAGCCTTGGAAGTAGAATCAAACATCATGGTTGTAGAGAAGCTCAAGGGGAATGTTGATAGAAGGAGATAGAGGGGCGAATCTTCATCATCCTCAGATCCTAAGATAGATTAAATGACGAAGATGATAGAGTCATTAGCCTCTGAAATATCCGAATTAAAGGTTGAGAAGCACCCTGGGAAAGGAAGAGTTTCTACTACCTTTGCTCCTAGAAATCCAAATCCATATAGCAGAGCTAATGAGCAGTTGCAGATCTGCAAAGAAGGAAAGATGTCAATGAAGACCAAACGGTGAAGACCCCTTTCCAGAATGTAATCATCGAAGAAGAGGAGTTTGAAGAAGATGAGGAGATCCATTGTCTGGAAGACAAAGGCAATGCCTCCTTTTTTACATTAGCTACCTATGAAAAGTCATTTTTCAATGACCAGATCAGCCAAGAGTGGGATGGTGGAGTTGTTCTGTAAACTGATGATCAACACAGATATGATCTGATGTCAAAGATGAATAATGCTAAGGAAACTCCTGTTCAAAGAGCCGTTGTCCATGTTGTACAACAAGCTAATAAGCAGAAACGACCGACAGTGGATCTCGTCATCCTCAAAGCTCCAGCTCACAAGGTAAGAGGCCCTGACAAGTCTCCTTCTCCTTTCAGTTTTGAATCAGAAATCCAAAAGCTAAGAATACCTATACCTTTGATTGAACTAGTGAAGAATGAGTCCTTCAAAAGGTCAATTCTCGAGGCCCTGGAGCCTAAAGCCATCCAAGCCACCACTGACTATGTAAATTTGCAAGATGACAAACCAACTATTGTTCTCAGCCCAATGATTGAAAATTATGATGACAGCTCCCTATCATTCTATGTCTCTTTGACTACTCATGACAAAATCCTTCACAAATTCCTTCTAGACACTGAAGCCAGCCATAATCTAATGCCCAAGGCCATCATGGATGAGTTGGGTCTTGACATTACCAAGCCTTATCATGATCTGTTTTCCTTTGACTCTAGAAAAGTGAAATTTTTGGGACTAATCAAAGAATTAGCCATCACCTTGTCTCAGTTGTCCATGAAGAGCATGATGATGGATATTGTGGTAGCAGATGTACCCCCCAAGTTTGGCATGTTGCTTTCCAGAGGTTGGATCAAGAGATTAGGTGGAACATTGCAAAATGATCTATCCAATGCTATTGTCCCAATTTTTTGAGGTGAGAGCAGGAGATTATACAAAGAAGCTCAGTTGGCTTATATCATTAGTGACCAGAGGAATCCCCCTAATCATCCCATATATGTTGTTGACACTGATCTTGGAGCCTTTATTCTTCAGATTGAAGAATCCCAGTTGGCCTCCATGCAACTTAAGGAACCAGTTTGCCAGATCACAGAGGAAGAAGACCCACAAAATTTGGGACATTATCTTTGATGGAGCTTGCTCTAAGCTGTATGGGCAAGTGTAGTCCTTGTGTCCCCCAAACAAGAATGCATTCATTTATCTTTCAAATTAACTTTTCTGGTCAGAAATAACATAGCAGAGTACGAAGCCTTGATATTGGGCTTAAACACCACTAAAGAGATGGGCATCAATGGTCTGAAGTTGTTTAGAGATGTAGACCTTATCATTCAACAGGTGAACAAAACTTCCCAAGCAAAGCATCCAAGGCTGGAAGCGTACTAAGATGAGGTATGGAAACTCAAGGGCTCTTTCAATAGTTTCATCATTTCTTACATCCTTAGAATGAAGAACCAACTTGCTGATTCCCTTGCTGTGTCTACTAGCACGTTTATTCCTCCCTTGCCTCCTAAGTTGGCTTATGAAGTTTAGGTGAAATATAGACCATCTGCGCATGACAATGTCAAATACTGGAAAGTTTTTTAAGATGATGATGAAATTAATAGGATTTTACAAGTCTTTGATGAATTTGTTGAAATGCACATTGACCAAGAAAATGAAGCCATTGAAGAATACGACCAGTCGAAGCTAAAGGAAACGATTGGCCAGGATAGCATTGTTCAGCTGCCTAGTAACCATATACCCAAAGGATTGGTGCCCCTATAGTAGTTGTTTGATCATAATGATGTACCTTATAAAGATGCTAAAAAGGAAAATGAAATGGAAAGGAGAATGAGTGACTTGGTTGAATTATAGCATATCAGAGAACAACTGGTTGAGAAGTCAAGAATTCATTAGAAGAAGATTAAAGAGACCTTTGATAGAAAATAAAAGATGGACAGTTTCCAAGTTGGTGATTAGGTTCTCAAATGGGATGCATTGAAGGAAAATAAAGGTAATCATGGTAAGTTTGACTCCTTATGGACAGGTCCATTTTTCATCATTCAAAATCAGCAGAACAATACCTTTATTCTGCACAGTCTGGAAGCAGAAGATGTTTTTGGTGGCCCAGTCAATGGTCGTTTCTTGAAACTTTATTTCATTTAAGGCTTTAAAGCCTTGATATTGTAAAAATGTTTTCCAGTTTTTATTTTATATGAAAAATAAACTCCATGCCCAATGGAACACTAGGAGATATATTTGATTTTGGTTTTACAAGAAAAGCATTGGTCTGCAGTTCTTGAAACCTCACAAAGAGGCTTTCATCCCCAGAAGGAGCCAATGTTAGCCTTGGTTGCATGTAGCCCAAAATGGATCTAAAATTCTCTCTAAGTCTTCAAAACCTCGTAAAAACATGCCAAAGATCAAAACAATCGCATGCCAAGATCCCTTAGAATGGTGGAGAAACACTACTGGGAGGCCAAAAACATGTAAAAACAGTGAAAAACAGAGCAACGGATGCTTGAACAATGAATGCACAGTAGCCATCAGATCTGGTTGATCAACAGTCTAGATATGATCGGTGATCGTAATTGGCACAGGCAGATTGCGGATATTGGGGCGGAGCATATGGAATTGGGAACGACGATCGGTGGAATCAACGTGGACTGTTATTAAGCACAGAGATCGACGCCCCACATTTCATCGCTGGATCGCTATCAGAGAACAAAACAGAGTGCTCAGCATTGGTCTGGGGCATGAGCGATATGCGATTGCAATCAATCGCATCGGCAGATCGCAACCGGAGAAATATTATAGAGCAGGGCCTATACCCATGCGTGTATGCGATGCGATTAGCCAAACCCGATGGCTATATAAACATTATTGCATAAGATTTGAGATCCGCTGAAAGGCATTTTCCTATGTATTTTGCATATTTTCATTATTTAATGAAATATAAAGGGACAATGCCAATCCGAAAAAACCTGAACCCGAAGGGGTTCAGGAATGAAAATGCATAATATTTCAGATTTTCCATAGGCCATTTTTGCGTTATTTTCACGATTTTTAACAAATTTCAAAATACAAAGGGAAGCCTAGGAGAATGCCATAAGTGACTTGCGATAGCGATTGAGGGCAAACTTGATAGAGGAATAGACCACATTTAAGGACTTTTGAAGTCCAAAATGAACTGAGTTTTGGCGGAATTCCTCACTATTGCAACGTTTCTTTATTTAAAACAGAAAACAGACGTTTTGGTATTCGAAAGGATTGCAAAGGCTGAAGACCCATTCCGTTATAGTGCAGAGGACGACAAATAGAGGCCAGGAAGTAGAGGCCAGGAAATAGAGGCTGGGAGACAGAGACTGGGAGATAAAAGGATAGAAGGGGAAAGGAAATGGTGCAACACAGCCAAACCAACAAATGATAATGGAGTATCACTAGCACGAGCAAGCCACCTAACAACGCAACACATTTAGTGATAAGAAGAGTTTCGGCGTAAATTACATATAGAAAGACCTTTGTCGACTCGTTTCGAACCAACCAATGTGGTTCATCGTCAGGACAAGTTGAAGAACAAGATCTAGTCCATCATGGTAAATAATCTGAGCAAGCTAAAAAATAACGGCTAATTTTTGACACAGGGACCTAGGTCAAATTTTCTTAATATTATTATTATAATTTTATTTGGAACCAAGTTAAATTCGTTACAAATAAATGAAATAAAGGCTAGTTAGTGTTTTTATTTTTATTA
>APFE030712513.1:172866-197138 GCA_000404065.3 Pinus taeda
CAGCAGATAAGTTCTTCCACTTGATAAGATACTCCGAAATTGATCGATTTTGTAGTTGTCGAGTTCTTGTTTCTATGATTGCTTCCGGTTCCAATATAATTTTTCCTTCCTTGTCAAGTTCTGGCAATATTATTTGAACTGGGAGCTTGTCGCCTATAACCTTCTTAAACATGAAACACAGAACACTGGGTGCAATCGAGAAGCTGCAGGAAACTCCAATTTGTATGCCATAGTACGAATCTTTTGCAACACCTTGTACGAACCATAATACTTTGGTGATAATTTATTATCCTTCTTAGCGTGCTAGAGGGACATTTTCTTATATGGTTGTAGCCATAGGAATACCCAATCACCTACATCAAAGCTTCTTTCTTTTTGATGTTGATTTTCCTATTGTTTCATTTTATTTTGTGCCAACACAAGGTTATCCTTTAAGAGTTGGAGGACTTGTTGTTGATGTTCGATGTGATGTTCCACTGCTTAAACCTTAGAATTTTATCTTAAATATGATGTTATGGATGGTGGCTGATATCCATAAAGTGCCATAAATGGGGTCATTTTTGTTGCTATATGGAAGGAAGTGTTATACCACCATTCAGCCAGAGGCAACCATTTGACCCATTGTGTCTGTTTATCAGATAAAAAGCAACGAAGATATCCTTACAAACATTTGTTTACTATCTCAGTTTTCCCATCATATTGAGGATGATAAGATGATCTATGAGCTAACTGAGTACCAAGACAAGAAAATAATTATGTCCAAAAATTTCGAGTGAAAATGGGATCTCTGTCACTTACAATAATCTTTGGATTTCCATGTAGATTTTGAATTGTTTCCATAAATTCCGTGGAAACTGTACTGGCTTTAAATGGATGTGATAATGCACAAAAGTGTGCATACTTGGTAAGTCTGTCACCTACCACCATGATGACACTCTTTCCCTCAGACTTGGGTAAACCTGTGATAAAATCCATTGAAACCTCCTCCCAACGTTGGCTTGGAATGGATAAAGGTTGTAATAGACCTGGTGTCTTAATTGTTTCAACTTTATTTTGTTGGAAAACCAAACATTCCGCCAAAAAATTTTGAATATCTGATTTAAGGCCATCCCAAAAAAAATCTTTCTTAACCCTGTGGTAAGTTTAAAAAAATCCTAAGTGCCATCCTAAGGGAGAAGTGTGCAATTCCATAAGAATCTTTTGTTTTAGCTGGGAATTCTTACAGAGGCATAAGCGATCTTTGTACCATAACAAATCATTTTTCCAGCTAAATGTATCAGACGTACTGGAATCTTGTTGTAGCTTTAGAATAAGTTCCCACAGTTCTTCGTCATTCTTCCATTCCTCCCTTGCTTCATTTATCCAATCTGGTTGGATAATAGAAATGGAACACAACAATGCTTCCACGTCCTCATCCTTTCTTGAGAGTGCATCTGCCACCACATTTTGCTTCCCTTTTTCGTAGATGATTTCAGAGTCATAACCCAACATCTTTGTGACCCACTTTCGTTGCTCTTCAGAGGATAATCTTTGTTCTAAAAGGTATTTAAGGCTATCATGATCTGTTTTTACCTTGAAGTGTCTTCCCATTACTAAGTGCATGGAGTATTGCCAACATTTCCTTCTCATAAATAGCTTTGTGTAAAAACTTTCCCTTGATTGGACGAATTTAAAAAGCAATGGGTCTTTCATCTTGCATTAAAACCACACCAATTCCATTTCTTGAACCATCACATTCCACAGTAAAGGTTTTTGTGAAGTTTGGTGTAGCTAAGACCGGTTCTTGGAACATCGCCTCTTTAAGATGTTCGAAGGCTTTTGATGCTTCTCGAGTCCATGAAAATGCATCTTTCTTCAATAACATTGTTAGAGGTGCTGCTATTCTCCCATAATTCTTAAAAAACTTGCGATAATACCCTATCAACCCGAGAAATCCTCGCAAATGCTTTATGGATGTGGGGATTTTTCATTTCTTAATGGCTTTAATTTTGCTAGGGTCTACCTTAACTCCTTCATGAGATACAATATGACCCAGATATTCACCCTTGTACTCCAAAGAAACATTTGGAACTTGTTGTATATAAATGTTTCTCCTCCAATAGTCTAGCACCTGTCAACATATCAACATGAATTCTTCAAGACTTGATGTAATAGATATCATCAAAAATACTAACACAAATTTTCTAAGGAATGGTTTGAAAATGGAATTCATCAAACCTTGAAATGTTGAAGGTGCATTGGTAAGGCCAAAAGGCATGACCAAAAATTCATAATGACCGTCATGAGTTCTAAGTTAGAAATAAGGAAGAAATGGTTATGTGGTTGTAAC
This sequence comes from Pinus taeda, assembly GCA_000404065.3. NCBI lineage: Eukaryota > Viridiplantae > Streptophyta > Pinopsida > Pinales > Pinaceae > Pinus > Pinus taeda. The sequence goes on from APFE030712513.1 coordinate 175,196, forward strand.
ATTACCTTCTTACTTTAAGAGTTGTTCCTAGAATTTAGGAGGTTGGTTTCAACTACCTATTTTTCAGTCATGTATTTAATATGTAATATTCATTCATTGTAAGTATTGAGTGAACGAGAGAGAGAGACTCTCCTCCTTGTATGAGTGCAGTCTCCTGGTGATGTACACACCTGTGAGCTGCAACTCCTTCTTATTAATTCAAGTTTCATTATTTTTATCTTGGTATCAGAGCTTAGGGTAGAGGTAGCCTTAACTTTTTTTCTTTTTTTTTTTTTTTTTCTGGGATGTATCATTAGTTGCACATTTGTACATGTAGAGATAGTTGTGTGATCAGGTGGACCTGCAGTAGCACCTGAAGCGAAAAAGGCATTAGATGATTGATCATCACTGAGCCGAAGGAAGGGTTGGAGCGAAAACTCGGAGCGGAATTTTTTTTAGAAGGTGTAGTGATTGGCGCGGATTTTTCAAGAACAGTCACGCTATTGGCATGGGTTTTGAGATGAAAATGGCGCTAGAGAAAAGAGAGACCAAATTGGCACGGATCCGTGGTCGATAAGCACGCCAATTTTCCTGCACATCGCAAATTTTAATTTTCCGGGATTAGGGCGGATTCAACGGTGATTGGAGCGCCATCCCTTTCTCTCTGAAGATCTGCAATTTTTTGTTGTAGATCAGCAGAGGCCCGGTGGAGGCACGTGGAGATTTTGCTCGGTGGCAGCAGATTTGATTTGCCCGGTGGTGGCGAATCGAGATCCTTGATCAGCTCGGTGGCAGCAGATCGGATCTGCCCAGTGGTGGTGAAGTGAGATCCTTGATCAGCTCAGTGGTAACAGATCGGATCTGCCCGGTGGTGGCGAAGTGAGATCCTTGATCAGCTCGGTGGTAGCAGATCGGATCTGCCCAGTGGTGGCGAAGTGAGATCCTTGATCAGCTCAGTGGTAGCAGATCGGATCTGCCCGGTGGTGGCGAAGTGATATCCTTGATCAGCTCGGTGGTAGCAGATCGGATCTGCCCGGTGGTGGTGAAGTGAAGTCCTTGATCTGTTCAGTGGCAGCAGATCGGACTTTCCCAGTGGTGGCAGATTTAAGTGTTCAGTTGGGAAAAAATGAACAACAGTTTGGAATCATACCTCCATGAGTCTGGCAAGCTCGATGGAATGAATTTCTCCAACTGGAAGTTCAAAATGCAAACCTTGCTGGATAGTGCGAACACGTGGTCGATTGTCTTGGGAAATGAACAGAGAGCCGGAAATACAACCCAAAAACAGGACTGGGATAAGAGATAAACAAAGGCAAAAGTAATACTGAAGATGTCTGTCAAAGACAACATTATCCCTCATATTCGAGACTGTAAGTCGGCCGCGGACATCTAGAATACGATCAAGGGTCTGTACGAGACACAAAACTCAAATCGTGTTCTAGCTCTCAAAGGGAAATTGTTTGCATTAAAGATGGGCGAGAATGAATCAGTTGGTGGATTCATGGCCAGAGTTAAGGATCTGAAAGACCAACTGGGAGCCATTGGATAGAAGGTATCAGATTCAGATCTGGTTACACTTACACTGAACAGAATGACAGATGAATATCATACATTCATCTCAGCGTTGTCAGCGAGGGAGAAATCCCCCTTGTTTGATGAACTGCCAACGATTTTGCTCCAGGAGGAGGAGTGATGACAAAATCTAAAGACTCAGGGCAATGATCTTGCTCTGATGGCGAAGAGAAGACAGCACAAAGGAAAGCAGCGCCAGTACCAACAACAACAACAACAACCACAATAGTAGCAGAAAGGAGCCAACTCCTTTCAAGGGAAATCATCTAGAGGTATGACTGATAGTTATGTTAAGAGATGTTTTTATTGTGGAAAGCCTGGTCACCAGATCAAAGAGTGTTACAAGAAGAAAGCCGATGAAAGGAGAAGCAAACAGAAGAAACATCAAGGTTGTTTTGTTGAAGAAGAAGAAGATCACAGCTATGATCTTAGGCTATTTACAGTCGACTGTGCACTTTCTGCATCAAGAGGAGATGATGACAATACATGGTATTTCGATTCAGGCGCATCCTCGCACATGACTGGTAAGAAAGAATATTTTGAGTTTCTTGAAGAATCTGCATGTGGATCCAAAATTTATTTGGGTGATGATAGTGGGTATGAGATCAAAGGTTGTGGAGATATTCCTGTGAAACTACCAAGTGGCGATATCAAGCATCTTAAAAATGTTTTACATGTTCCAGGAATAAAAAAGAATTTGATCTCTGTCTCTATGATAACAGACCAAGACATGCAGGTACAATTCTTCGAGAATGGATGTGTCATTCATGATAGCAAATTGGAAACAGTTGCAACAGGAGTACGCGTGGGGAATTTGTATAGACTGGATGCAAGGAGCATACCACAACAGGCGATGGTTGCAGCAACATCAATAGCTGAGAATCTCTGGCACCAGAGATTCGGACATATCAATCTACAAGATCTCATCCTGCTTAAAAATAAAGGTATGGTCGATGGACTTCCTACTTTGCATAATATCAAATTGGAATGTGATGGATGTGCACTAGGGAAGATGCATAGAGATGAATTCCCTGTGCATGACAACAGAAAACAAAGAGACATCCTAGAGCTAGTGCATATAGATATTTGTGGACCTATGCAGACTAGGCCTTTAGGAGGTGCATACTACTTTCTACTGTTTATAGATGATTGCACTAGGTTCTCTTGGGTGTATATTTTAAGCAAAAAGAGTCAAGCTTTCCGATATTTTAAAGAATTTAAAGTTATGATAGAGAACCAAACGGAAAAGAAGATAAAAATTCTCTGCTCAGATCAGGGGGGGAATACAGGTTAAATGAGTTCATGAACTTCTGCAAGTAGCATGGGATTATACAACAGTTTACAGTGCCACACACTCCACAGCAGAATGGAGTAGCAGAACACAATAACAGGACCCTTGTGGAGTGCGCCCGAAGCATGCTTCAAGGTAAGGGCATTTCTAATGGTCTTTGGGCAGAAGCCATTAATATTGCTGTTTATTTAAAGAATAGGAGTCCCACCAAATGTTTAGGCTTCAAAACCCCTTTTGAAGCATTGTTTGGACTCAAACCAGTAGTTGATCATCTGAGAATATTTGGATCTAAAGCTTTTGCTCATGTACCGAAACCAGATAGGAAAAAGTTTGATCCCAAAGCCTTGAAATGCATATTTGTAGGATATGGCACAGAGTATAAGGAATACAAATTATATAATCCTGTGACTCATAAAGTGTTTGCAAGCAGAGATGTTATCTTTCATGAACAGATAAAAGATGGAAAGAAAGACTCTGATGATGAAAGCCACATTCCATTCTTGATAGAAATGAACAGTGAAGATGAAGAAGAACAGGTGCAGGAGCAGGAGCAGGAACAGGAAGAAGAAGCAGCAAATGGCATAATAAGTGATGATGCAGGCCTGGGCAGTACTGAAACAGAAAGAGTTGAGGTAACTCCTTTACCTAGAAGATCAGGTAGGAAGACTAGACTACCTGCTAAATTGAGAGGCTATGCTTTAATGTCCAAGATTTTGAACATTGTAGAACCCTTAAATTATGAAGAAGCAAGTAGATCAGATGAATGGAGGGATGCAATGCATGAAGAAATGGAATCCATATATAGAAACCATACTTGGGACTTGAGCTGCCAGAAGGAAAAACCCCTATAGGCTGTAAGTGGCTGTATAAACCTAAGATAAATGCAGATGGTACTGTAGAAAAATTCAAAGCAAGACTGGTAGCAAAGGGTTATTCACAACATGAAGGAATTGATTTCGATGACACCTTTGCCCCTGTAGCTAAACTTAATACAATTAGAATGCTAATCTGTTTAGCAACAAAACATAAATGGAAGCTACACCAGTTAGATATTAAATCTGCATTTTTGAATGGGGAATTAAAAGAAGAAATATATTTAGTACAACCTCCTGGATTTGTGAAAAAGGGGCAAGAGCATTTAGTGTGTAAACTGCATAAGGCACTCTATGGACTGAAACAAGCACCCAGGTCATGGTATGACAAAATTGATTCATTTTTTGTTCAGCATAGTTTCCATAAGAGCCTCAACGATCCAAATCTGTACACCAAGATAAATAAACAGAGGCAAATCATTTTGATTTCTTTGTATGTAGATGACATGATAATAACAAGGAATGCAAATAGTTTAATCAAAGAAATCAAGCAGCAAATGTCACAGGAATTTGAAATGAAAGACCTTGGAAATCTTCATTACTGCCTAGGACTGGAAGTGTGGAAAGATTCTGGTCAAATTTTTCTAACTCAAGGACAGTATGCCAGAAACCTGTTGGAAAGATTCAGAATGGAACAGTGTAAAACAACAGCAACACCATTGCAACAGAATCTCAAGCTAAGGAGTGATGATGGCACAAAACAGATGGATGCCACTTTGTATAGACAGCTAGTGGGAAGTTTGATATATCTTACGACAACTAGGCCTGATTTGGCGTACTCTGTTAGTGTGTTGAGCCAGTTTATGTCCAGACCACTTGACAGTCACTGGAATGCAGCGAAATGTGTGTTGAGATACCTTAGTGGTACTTGTAATTATGGTATTTTATACACTGACAGTTCTGATTTTACTTTAGCATGTTATTCTCATTCTGATTGGGCAGGTAACCTGGACGATCATAGATCCATCACACGTTATGCATTTAGCATTGGATCCGGGGTTATTTCATGGTGCAGCAAAAAGCAAAGCACTGTAGCGTTATCGTCATGTGAAGCAGAGTACCAGGCATTGTGTGCAGCTACATACGAAGCCATTTGGTTGAGGAGATTGCTTAGAGATGCAGGCGAAGGACAAAAAGCAGCAACCAACATCAAAACAGACAATCAAAGCACAATAAAGCTCGCATACAATCCAGTTTTCCATAAGAATACTAAACATATTGATACTCAGTTTCACTTTGTATAGGAAAAGATACAGTCTAAAGAAATTTGTGTAGATTATTGTAATACCTGTGATAATTTAGCTGACATTTTTACTAAGCCTCTAGGGTGAATAAAGTTTGAATTACTCAGAGGGATGTTAGGTGTGCACAATAACCCTTTCTTCATTAAGGGGCGGAGTTAGAAATAATGAAGAAATGGTTATGTGGTTGTAACATTACCTTCTTACTTTAGGAGTTGTTCCTAGAATTTAGGAGGATGGTTTTAACTACCTACTTTTCAGTCATGTATTTATATGTAATATTCATTCATTGTATTGTATTGATTGAATGAGAGAGCGTCTCCTCCTTGTATGAGTGCAGTCTCAAGGTGATGTACATACCTATGAGCTGCAACTCCTTCTGATTAATTCAAGTTTCATTATTTTTATCTGTTATGCTACAAAATCTTTATAGTTCCTTCATTTACTACTGAACCCTGTTGATATGCATAAAAGTGAATTATACTTATTTTTGCTGCAATTCCTTTTTTTTGACAACATGTCCATTCTGTTCATGGTACACATGCTTGTATGTGATTTGATCAAAGCTCTGCTCCACTATCGAAAATCAGAATGCCCCTTATCCATGTAGTAAGAATGTATGGATTAAATTGAAAAAATCTAAGTACCCATTCTATAACAGTATTTAAATCTAACTTAATCTTTAAAATCTCAATACCCAACCATTTTCCACATAATGATGTCCCCCATATACAACAACTTCTGCCAGACTGTTAGTGCCCCTTCCTCCTTCCCAATAAAAATGGTAAAACGTGCCCAGTGTCCTCTGGCACTTTATATATGATTACACGAGGCGTTAGATGTGTATGTGTGAGTGTCTTGATTGAAGATTTGAGTTATTTGAGGTTTTAATAGTTGAATTGAAGACTAGGTCTTTAAATAAGACAAGTATACTATGTTCAATATAATTTAATATTTATATTTTATATTTTCACAATACACTTTTATATTCTTTTATATTTATATTTTATATTTTCATAATACAGATGATGATGAAGGTGGAAGAACTCGTGCTCCTCAATAATAATAGACACATAATATTTACTATGGATGCATTACTAGCTTCCAGTAAAAAGTTTGATAATCAGAACAAGCTTGGAGAAGAGGATTCGGCCCCGTGTACAAGGTAAGCTGGGTTAAGTAAGCTTCCAGTAATGATATTTACTATCTTAAAATAGAGTGATATTCAGGCTGTTCTCTTCGCACAATTGACTGTAGATTAGCCGTTTGAAAACAATATATTGGGGAAAGACAATTAAGCTTAATAATTTACCAAACTTTTAGCCGTTTGAAAACAATATATTGGGGATTTACAATTAAGCTTAATAATTTACAAAACTTTTATACTGTAGGGAACTATACCAGATGGAAAAGAAATAGCCGTGAAAAAACTGTCCTTCACATCTATGCAAGGAAGAAAAGAGTTTTTAAATGAAGTTAAACTTGGAGCCGAAATTCAACATCGAAATCTTGTATGCCTACTGGGCTGCTGCGTAGAGGGATAAGAAAGATTGCTTGTCTATGAACACTTACCCAATAAGAGCCTTGATCAAATCTTATTCGGTAACTGGCTTCCATGTTATTATGAAAGTAGATAGAAAATTAAAATTATCACTGTTTCAACAAGGATATTCAGATTATGTCAAATTAATTAATGTCATGCACCGATACAGACCCAAACAAACGCAACCAGCTTGATTGGGGAAAGCGTTACAATATAATAATGGGAGTAGCTCGTGGGCTTCTCTATCTTCATCAGGACTCGAGACCGCGCATTATTCATCGGGATGTTAAAGCAAGCAATGTGTTGTTGGACGAGGAACTGAACCCTAAGATAGCAGATTTCGGCTTAGCAAGACTTTTTCCTGATGGCCAAACTCACATCAGCACAAGAGTTGTGGGAACGTAGTGAGATTTCAATACAATTATTACTCTGTTAATGCAGATGTTTTACTCTGCTGATATTACTTCAATAGGATTGAAAATATTGTAATTGTATTTATACCTTTTTTTGGTTAAGCCTTTTTATCATTTGGGGATTTACAATCTTGGTTGCAAATAATTTATCATCTCCCATTTCTAAATTTTTGCCTCAATTTATGATATTCAATAAAAGGTGGGGTTTTGCATTCTTGATTCAAGAAAAAGTGGGGTTTTGCATTCTTGATTCAGCTTTTTTATGATCTGGGGATGGATTGGTGCCCAGGTAATGGTAAATATGCAGTGATTTAAGAGACAGATTTCAGTAATGTTGTGACTGTATATTCAACCATGGCAGAGATAGCACTACTTTATTATATTAGGTCCAACTACGGAATATAATGATGAATTTATTTTTAAATGTACGATAGGGAATGTGAATAATTTGATGGATTTAATTTTGGTAAAATTGATTGAAAATTTCTGTTCTTGATGTGGTTCTTGAGGTTTTACCGTCTTCATTTTATGTTGTTTGTATTTGGGTCTAGAACAAAGACTCATTTTGTGTCGTCTATTCCAGAACAAGACTTATTTTGTGCTGTCTATTTTCATGAGAATTATTTTATTATATAATTGTTTTACGATTTTGTTTGATATTTTTCATAGTAATTTTTCAATTGGTAACATTTGAAAAGGAGAATGGAAAAGGAAAAAAGTGTTGGAAAAAAAATAATTTGTTTAATGCTATATGTTACAGATATTTTATATTTTATTGTCTTTATGAAGTGTAAAAAAATTAATTATAAATATAAAATATCTTTAATGTGAATTATTTTATTATATAATTGTTTTATTATGTTGTCTCACATTTTTTATGGTAATTTTTTAGTTAGTTACATTTGAAAAAGGAGAAAAGAAAAAAAGGAAATATTGGAAAAAAAAAAATTTGTTTAATGATATATGTTATAGATATATTATCTTTTATTATTTTTATGAAAGTGGAAAAAATGAAGATTTTAAAGTTTATTTATTTATTTTTATTTTTTTATATGGGAATTTTGTTAATTTGGATTTGAAAGTCATTTTAAAAATTTAAATTGTTTATCAATATTTTTTTGTGTATAATTGTTAATTTATAATATTAATATATTTGATATATATATTATATATATATATATAGTATTATATATATATATATAATTTGTGTTTTTAGTTGTTATTTTTGTTGGGTTTTTTAATCAAATACTTTCTTGTCTTTTTCTTCTCATTTCACATAGTTTTGTTGTTGTGTTTTATTTGGTTTTTGGTCTTTTTGTTTTTGCTCAATAATTTCATATTTTTGGTAAGTGCAATAATGAATGTTCACAAATATTCCATGACACTCAACACCCTGAAGTGGGAAATTTCAAATTCATTTAACATTTTCCAAATTTATTTAATGTCCCACTACATTCTCATTGAGCATGGGCAAGCTTACCAATTTTCACTTGCAAGATATCTAAAAATGTTAAGTAGCAACCAAAGCCTCTCTGTATTTCTAAATTTGGTTATCATTTTACCAAGTGACCCTTGTGGTTATGTTTCTTCCACCTCAAATGTTCACATTTGTCTTCTTTATTCTCAATTTGGTTGCCCTTTTACAAAGTGATCCTTGTAGTTTTGCTTCCTTCACCTTTATATTCACCTCGTCTTCCTCTAGTGTAGGGATGCCAATTCACAAGCATTCCATGTCACTCATATCATGGAAGTAGGAAACAACAAATTCATTCAAGGTGGAAGTAGGAAACACCAAATTCATTCAAGGTGGAAGTAGGAAACACCAAATTCATTCAAGATCTCTTTACTTCTCATGATAATGTGATAATAGCACATGAGACAAATGAGCCTAGTGCTTGATAATGTGACGATAGGTTGCGCATGAAAAAATATCATGCACTTCAATGCCCATTGATGTCACGCTTTTAGATCTAATTTGGAGATTGGGATTGGATAATGTGACAATAACATGAGCCAAATGAGCATAAGATTTCATAATGTGATCCTAATGTTTGCGATATTCATGTAAAGCCTAATATCAAAGTTTACAACGTCCTTTAATCTCCATTAAAGTGAAGTATTTAGACATAATGGGATGTCATTTTCAAATGAAGTGACCCACATGTATCCTTTTGATCGTAGATTTGAGTTTAATTAAGGTTCAATTCTAAGTTTATTAGTTGAATCAAATACTTGGTCTTTCGTGGTTCAATGGCCAAGTTTAATAATTCAATATATTTTTATATTATATTTAATTTATTTATAAACTGTCGTGGATATCTCATTGAACAATTCATCATAATAAATCTTCTAAAATATATTAGAAAAATCAAAATCTAAACTATGAGGATTTATTTCTCCTTAGATTCTTGGATCTGTTAATTATTGTTTTTTGCGTATGTATGTAAATGATAATTATGCAGAAAATAGACAAAAATGAAATAAAACTCATGAACCACAACTTAATACAAGATATAACCTCAAAAACTAGTTTAGGAGGAAACCCAACTAGAAGGTGAGGTTTCTATGCTTTTTTTCTCTACATGGAAAATAGACACAAGTACAAAGAGAGAGACTTGTGGTGCATGGAATGCTACAATGCAGAAACCATATCTATTTTCTCTCTCCTTTCTCTACTCCACTCTTGTCTACTCTACTCATCTATGGGAAAAAATGCACTCCCATAAAATGGAACCCCTTTTCCTCCTAGTGGTTCAATTATAACACAACTTGATAGCCTACTAGTGGTTAAGCTTTGATCCTTCAACTCTTAACTAGAGTTAAAATATGGAGTCTTCTAAAGTATTATTCATCGTGATGAGGTGGTTAGCCCCTTTTCCATGAATAATAGGGGATGAAATGTCATCCTCTCAAATTATGGTGGTCAAAACAGGAAGGTCATCTTCCAATTGACATAATTTTTGCATACAGACTCCAATTGGGATGATTCTTATGTCATTGGAAAGGTATATGTGTGCAAGGTTCCATGCTAAAGTAGTAAAGTTTTACTGGCCCCATCAAATTGCTTCTACAAGATTTCTACACCCGAGTTCACCAAACTAGGTCCCACTCAGAAAAATGGTCATTTGTGCAGGGGCGAAGAACATAGCGTTGATAGAGTAATACTAGGGGGGATTCGCAGGGGATTAAGCTTATCGGGCTAATAGGAGGGGGAGAGAATTAGAATTACAAGGAGGATGAAGTGAGGAATCTTGCTACAAAAACTAAACCAAAGAGGGGAATAAAGAAGCGAGAACCAAAATTCCATATTGGAGAGATTAGAGATACCATGAAAAGTAGCCAATCCTAGAATGAATTGCAGTGGTTCTGAATTAAAAGCCAAACTTGAGTGGCAACTCACCTTGGTGTAGGGGGGCGGAGTGAATTAAATCATGATTGAGAGCCAAGATCCTAGAGGTTTGATGGCAAGCATAAATCTCATAGATTGCAATGTGTTTGTTGCCTAGAGGTTGTGGCTTTGTATTGTTAGTCCAGTGACACTGTATCCATGTTTTAAAGGGTTCAATAACTCATCGCAAATTTCCTTGAGTGGAATGATGGATACATACTACAAAATTGAAAATGGTTATTCTAGGTGGCAAGGTGTGTGAATTGAACATTTTATTTAAGATATATGGGAAGTAAGTAAAAAAAATGCACTCGTTGGACAGCTCATTACAATCCCATACATATAATTATAATACTCAATGATGTCTTAGTATTAGGGTACAAGGAATCCATTAGATATATTGAGTGGTTAGAGCCAACTGACTTGTGGTATATAGATAATGAAGGTACAACTAATTTTCCCACAAGTAAACTATATTTATTACATCAAAAAGAGAATGATGACACTATAAAATAACTAAATGAAGGAATTAGATCATGCATAAGAATGTCGAAGACACCATCAATAATGAGGCTTACCTAATTGTCATAGAGTAATGGAATAATAAGGTAGAGTATTGAAAAAAGTGTTCTTAATGTTGATTTCTCATAACATCGGATGTATTCTAGCCATGAAGTTTGGTTGAGAGTCTAAGGCACATGAGATCTCCAAGACCCAGAAATTGTTTGGACAAATTCCACCTAGATGAAGATATATTAAAATAATTAATATTTTTAATGAGTTCCTAAGTCTAAACTTAGGAAATAGAAATATTAATGTGTATTACTATAAAATGGGTGAGAAAGTTCTAAGTGACGAGGATCAAACCAGATCTAATATTAGCCCTTGATTAGGGACATAATCTTGGTCGTTGAATCGTCAACAGGAAAAGCATAAGAGGAGGCTTGAGGGTTAGTTGGAGATACACCAAGATAGATCAAGATTTGGATTTTTTGGGGTTGGGTTTGCTGAGGAAATCGAGTTAGAGATTAGTTGCAATGAAGGGCAGTTCAACAAGGGATTTTGATCCAAGGCTGAAGAATACATAGCAGAGAGGCAAAAAAGTGTTGGGAGAGATAGTAGAGTCCAAGGAGGGCCGATGCCGAGGCCATAGGAGCTAGTGAATAGGATGCAAAGGGCCATAGGGGCTAACGCAGAAGTTGTAGAGGTTAACGTAGAGGACACGGAGGGCTTCATAAGCAGCACTAGGAGATTCTGTGGGGAAAAATTGGAGTTGATCAGCAGATCTTGAGCCGGGAGAGGATGGTATAGTTCCAAAGAGGGTGACGAGTTCTAGAGAAATGCTTGGAGTAGCTTTCATTGTCGAGCAGAAGGAACAGCCAAAGTCATTGTGGGTTTGATCATTCGATTGCTAATTTTATGAAATATCTGTCTTAAGATAGAGGTAATACTTCCGAGGACATTCTCTATTAGGTGAGCCATTTCTAACCCCCTAGTTGTATTCAAAAAATCTGCTTAATAATAAAACCCTATATATGCTACACCAGTTTTCCCACATTGGGTTTTTCGATGGACAATTGTCCAAAAATAATGGTGTCTCTTGTGTTATTGTTTTTGTTTACTTTAGTGCATGATTTGTGTATCTATGAAGGTTGCATTTGTGTTTACTTCGATATTTATGCAACTAAGTAGCTTGTTAATTTATAGAACAAGTAGGAGATAGTAAACCAAAAATTGCAGTAGGGGTTTCTAATGTGTTAGATTCATAAATTTTCACAGGGTATCAGAGGGATTACAGATTAAGGAGGACTCAAGACACCAACCAAATAAACATGAGAATTTGCAGCAAAGAAGTAGTTGTCCCGAGAGACAACATTGTTCTAGCGCTAAAGAGGCAAGAGAAGGAGTGATACAGTGCTGAGAGGGTGACGTTCAGGCTCACACAGAGCCTGCATTAGCATTTTGAGCAAGGAGAAGGGCCAACGCAGAGGTGGAGTGGGGCAGAATAGGCTTACGTAGAGCCGCTTCATCTTTCTAGGCCAGGAAGGATTGATGCAGTTGGTCTGGAGGAGAAGAATTAGCCCAAGCCGTGATTGCGCAGAGCCTAAAGGGCTTAGATTCTTTACTTTTCGGGGTTAAGGGAGTTGTGCAGATTATGATTTGAGGAGCTATTGGGACATTGCTTATGTCTGTGTAGAACAGTGTCTAAGTGGACTAAACCAAGTTAGAGGGAAGCACTACCTTGACAGATTTATAGCCAAGAAATCTAGATCCGAGTTGTGGGGAAAAAGGAAGATTGGAGAGGAGTGATTCAGTAGTTGGCCAGAGTATATCCAGGAGGGAGGTCGAGACTCAGAGGGAGCCTAGAGAAGAGGAGTAGAGACGACAGCAAACAGATTGAGTGATCAAGAGAGATTGGATGGGGCTTCCAATTTTCTCATCTCGAAGGCCAGGATCCTAGCAATCCTAGATAAACATCACATCAAGGAATATGCCTTGAAAACCATAGTTGTCCTGGCTGACTCGAATGAAAATGAGAAGTATGAGGAGGCTGAAGTGAAATCGAAATGCATGATTCTAGACGGGGTCAAGGATCATGTCATACTGCATATTGTTGAGAAGAACATAGCAAGGGAGAAGTGTGAGACGCTAATCACCTTATACCAAGGCTCTTTCGTGTAGTGGAAGATGTTATTAGAGAATCAGATGAGGTCATATCACATGTAAAAACGAGAAGAGATGGATTTGTTCCTTCTCAAGTTGCAAGCAATTCGTGACCAACTTACTTTCATGGGGTCTACATCGAATCTAGAGTTTATAGTCAGGACTTCTCTGAATGCAGTCTCTCAGGACTGGGAGACATTTGCCCGAAACATTTTGGGCATAGCAACCCTCCTAGTTGAGAGGAGATGCGGGCACCTCTTCAGTAGGAAGAGATCAGGAGGTTGAATAAGGTATGAAGTAGCAGTAAGGGAGTTCGAATGAAGAAAGAGGAGGAGGAGGACGCAGATCTAGGATCTGTGGGACAGTAGGGGGTTCAGAAGAGGAAGAATAAAGATATCTCCAAGGTCATGTGCTTCAACTATGGGGAGATGGGATATTATGCATCTCAGTGCCCCAGGAAGAAAGGTAAGAGAGAATCTTTTGAATCAAAGGTTGCTCTAGCAAAGGCAGAGAAGGATGTCGAGACTGATGATGATTGTGCCATGAGTGCTCATGCACCTCTAGAGAAGAGGTTGGGATACATTGAGTTGTAGTTGAGAGGACTATAGAAGAGGTGGAGGATCCTTGAGGTACCCAAACTATTGGATCACATCTCGCTATGGGAGCCCTTAATGACAGTAGCATGATGATAGGTGTCGGGTGGAGCAAGGTGTGATGGAGAGACACTGCAGTGTTTGAGTGCAGAAGTTTGTAGCAGCGCAGTGGAGGTTGCAGCAGTGTGAGAGGGGCAGAAGAAGTTGCAACAACACAGTGCTAGTAGAGGGAGCACATGATAGCAGTAGAGATGGCTTCAACATCATGAGGCTTCTAGACTGATCACGATGTCAATATTTGGGGGAATTCAGTTACTTACTTCTCGGTAACTAAGTTGCAGTGCAACAGTTTGAAGTGGTAGTGCTATGGGTAGCATGTTGAGAGGGAGTTGAAGTATAGATGTAGCAGTGGCAGTGGCAGTGGCAGTGTCATGGGAAGTAGTACAGGAAGCATCGATGCAGTGGATGTGGGGTAGCAGGTCTAGCATTAGCGCAAGAGGATCAATGCGGAGGATCAATGTGATGATTCTATGGTGAAGCATTACTAGAGCACATTCCTCGCTAAGAGGGAGTGTTTATTTTTGGTGGCATCGGATATGCTCTAGCCATGATATTTGGTGGAGAGGCTAAGACACATGAGATCTCCAAGACCTAGAATCCTTTGGAGAAATTCCACCCAGATGAATAGATATTAAAATATTTAATATTTTTAATGGGTTCCTAAGTCTAAACATAGGAGAATAAAAATATTAATGTGTCTTAATATAAAATGGGTGAGAAAGTTCTAAGTAACAAGGATCAAGAAAGATCTAATATTAGTCGTTGATTAGGGAATTAATCTTGGCCATTGAATCATTAATAGGAAAAGTATAAGAGGAGGCTTGAGGGTCAGTTAGAGATACACTAAGAGAAATCAAGAATTCAGTTTTATGGGGTTGGGTTTGATGAGGAAATCAAGTTAAAGATCAGTTGCAGTGAGGGGAAGTTAAGCAAGGGATTTCGATCCAAGGCTGAAGAATACATAGAAGAGAGCAGTAAAGTGTCAGGAGAGACAACACAGGGAAAGGAGGGTTGACGCAGAGGTCTAGGATCCAGTGCAGAGGATGCAGAGGGTCGTAGGGGCTGACATAGAATCTATAGAGACTGATGTAGAGGACATAGAGGGCTTCAGAGGCAACACTGTGAGATTCTATGGGGTAGATTGGGAGCTGATCAACAGATCCTGAGCTGGGAGAGGGTGACATAATTCCATAGCGGGCGACGTAGTTCTAGAGTAGTGCTTGGAGCAACTTTCGTTATCCAGCACAAGGCATAGTTAGAGTGACTGTGGGGTTGATCATCTGGTTGCTGATTTGCCAGAATATTTGTCTCGAGATAGAGGTAATACTGTCGAGTACATTCTCTATTGAGTGAGCCATTTTTGGCACCCTAGTTGTATTCACAAAATCTACTTAATAATAAAACCCTCATATACGATGCATCGATTTTCCCTCATTGGGTTTTTTCGAGGATGATTGTCCAAAAATAATGGTGTCCCTTGTGTTATTGTTTCTATTTACTTCAGTGCATGAACTATGTATCTATGAAGGTTTCATTTGTGTTTACTTCTATATTTATGCAATTAAATCACTTGTTAATGTAAAGAACAAGTAGGAGATAGTAAACCAGAAATTGCAATAGGGGTTTCTGATGTGTTAGATTCAGAAATTTTCACGCTTAATAGTTTTGAATAAAATTTGCAATGCTCATATGATAGTGGACACAATTCATTCATATTCCAACGAATATTAACTTAAGACAAGGAAAGAACCCCTATTCTTAGAATAAAAAATGTCATGTATCTCAAGTATTATGAAGGATTTTTAAATGTAATAGGAAAACCAATATATGATAGACCCAAGTGCAACATGGAAATATTATTGGATATGTTGAGGAAATGCATATACGATTCCCATTAAATCATGAAATGAGGATATATGCGAGATTATTTGGATGGAAATGACCACCTCAGATACCTTCTTCGGTGGTATACATAAGTCGATTATTTGTGTTAAGGTTGATCGGTGAAGCCTAGATCATGGAATTACATCGAAAAACTATTAAAACAATATTGGGTACCAAATCAATAGAACATAGAACTTGTGTATATTGTAGTTGATGCCATAGTTTTGGCATAAGGAAAAAATAAAGAAAAATTAGGATACCATTACATTACCTCGAAATGATTCATGAATGAAATTTTGTTCTTCGAAGAATAATTATTATTTATGTAAAAGCAATTTTTAATGTTTATTGTATAACATTTGTGGGATTCATATTTATTTTTTTGTTGGTAGAACCCTCAAGGATTTGAAATTTGAATCTCATGCTTCTACATATTAATGCATAACAAGGTGATCACCAATTGAGCTACACCTCATGGGATTTTTGTGTATAGCCTAGAAGTAAAATTGGTTACAAGTCATGCATGCAAGTTGGGAAATATGGCCAATCACCTAGTTGAAATGCATGGCCTATTGCAAGTTCTTCTTATAGAAAAAGTTGTTCACGTCACAAAGATTGTTATCCTAGGAGACTCACTTATTATAATTCAACATATTTAGAATGGAACTTGGCAAAAAAAAAAAAAGTTTTTAAATGAAGTTAAACTTGGGGCTGAAATTCAACATAGAAATCTTGTATGCCTACTGCGTTGTTGCGTAGAGAGATCAAAAATATTGTTGGTCTTTGAATACTTAGACAACAAGAGCCTTGATCAAATTTGATTCGATGAGTGTCTTCTATTTTATTATGAAAGTAGATGGAAAATTAAAATTATTATTGTTTGAACAAGGATATTCAGATTATGCCAAATTAATTAAAGTCATGCATGGATACATACCCAATCAAATGCAACCAACTTGATTGGGGGAATCTTTACAACATAATAATGGGAGTAGCTCGTGGGCTTCTCTATCTTCATCAGGACTCGAGACCGCACATTATTCATCGGGATGTTAAAGCAAGCAATGTGTTGTTGGACAAGGAACTGAAACCTAAGATAGAAGATTTCGATTTAAATAGCCAGGCTTTTCCCTAGTAACCAAACTCACATCAGTACTGCAAGAGTTGTTAGAACTTAGTGAGATTTCAATACAATCATTACTCTCACACACCGTTAATGCAGATGTTTTACTCTATGCTGATTTTATTTCAATAGGATTGACAATATTGTAATTGTATTTTTTTAGTAGGAAAAAAAAAAAACTCTACCTTTTTGTATTAAGAAAAGAGTAGTACATTGTCTAGGTTTTTTTTTTTTCATTTACTTATAAAAAAAAACTAACTTGATTTGTCTAAGTTATTAACTGTTTAGTAAAGGACCGTTAAGTCACTTTTTGGTCTTCAATCATCTATGTTACTTGTAACTTTAAAATTACATATTCTACATACTAGTATTAACTCTAAACAAAACATATTGCCATCATCTTGGAAAAAAAACAAAAAGTTCAATTGTTCTCTTTATGCTTGTCCTTCTTGGGCAGAAGTTGCATCCTCCCTTTAACACTATGCATAATTGATGCTTTCTGAGTTGATTATCTATTCCTATTCAAATGTTGAGAAAAAAAATTCCCTATTGGATTCTTCATCCCTCTCTTTGATAGCATGTCTGCTATCCAATTGTGTTTGATATATATGTGTTCAAAATGTATTTCTAGGAACATTGTCATCATCACTTGAATCCCATTCATCCAATCTTTTAGAATGGGTGGATTGAAATTTATATTGTGCATCACTCATTCTATAATTCCCTTTGCATCCCCAAAGATCTGGATATTGTCTATCCTGATCCATTTCGATACAATTAGAACTCTCCAAAGTGCTAAAAGGTTTGCTCTGCTATTTGATCCCTTACCACTTTCTCACCAAAAATGATCAGTATTAATGGAAATGACCACCCCACAACCACAAAGTCTCTCTTTACATGCACGGTCAAAAAAATCCTACATGATAGCTACCCCATATGTCTTGTTCTTTGTATACCTTAAACCTTTATATCTATGTTGCGGCCTCATTTTCACATAAGCTGATACTATCTTGTATATGTCTATCTCAGGCTTCCCCATCTTTTGTTCAAATATTTCAGCATTCATGCTGCCCCAAATGGTCCAAATAACAAATAAAGGGAGAACCCGATGTCTTTTCTTAGTAAGAAACCAACTCTTGATAAAATTGGACAAGTTACCATTGCACTAAATTTTCATTATACCTAAAGAAAGAAGAGTGTCAGACCATACCTCTTATGCATAATAGCACTTATATAAATATAAATACTCTGATCTGATGTTTCCAAGTCGTTCATACAAAAACCACATATACCAAGTCCAATCATACTTCTTTGTTGTAGGATATTCTGTGTTAATATTTTTTCATTCATCGCTAGCGAGAAAAAAGTTTTCATCTTGAGAGGGATATCCCACTTCCACATGACATGAATCCACTTATATATATTTTGTATCAGCAGTTTCTGATATAAGTGCTTATATATCTGTTTTACCATTGGATCTTCTTTCTTAGTCTTACCATTCCATTTCAGTTTATCGTGTTGTTCCTAAAGTGATACCCGTTTCAATTAAAATTTTAGTGTAATGTACCCATTCTTGTGCGAGACCTTCTTGGATGTCTGGTTCATATGCTGAACTCCATGTATAGTCAAATAACATCCCTAACTGTATGTTATGTATCTGTTTCATATAAAGAATATCCTTGTTATGGATGTGTTGCAGTAAAGGAGCCCACAAAGTGAATCATTCCTTCATACCGACCATAGAGTCCAGCCTGACCATTACCTTAAACCGATCTCCAATATACCATCTAGTAACATCAAACATTTTCCATGCATATATTTTACCTTCATATAACTAACCATATGTCATTTCCTGAAATTACCCAAGACGTCAAACATTTACACCCTTTTTTGGTTGGAAAATGGGGTACTTTTTATGGGGTACATTTGTATTCTTGATTAAGATTTTTTATGGTTATGGGATTTACAATCTTGCTTGCAACTATGTTACCTTTCAAAATAACTTATCATCTCTTATTTCTAAAATTTTTCCTTGATTTATGATATTTGAAATTGTACTTTGTATATGCAGCAATTATGTGCCACTAGAGTATGCTATGTTGGGGCAAGTATCTATAAAAACTAATGTTTATAGCTTTGGCGTTCTTGTCCTCAAAATTATCATAGGAAGGAAGAGCATGACCTAAAATTTGTCAGTTGAAATGCAAATTCTTTTTCGATGAGTGAGATGCATATCTGCCTTTAATTTAATACCATGCTATTTAGTTCATGTGCCTTCAAAAGAAATCATTCAAACAATAATCAATTAATAATAATTTTTAAATAACCATTAGTATTATTTTATTAAACCTAATGTTATTTAAATAAATAAATTTCTTTTGATACTATTCGCTCATTTATTAATTGTACCTAATTTCTCTTATTTTTAGAAATAGAATAATATATTATTAATCTTAATATTATAAAAATAATAATAGATTAAATTTATTAATAAATTTTTGGCCTAGGTCTAGAGTCAAAAAATAGTTTTTGTAGCCATTGGAGTCCTCTAACTTTCAGTCTATTAAGCATGCTAGGCTAGATCTTTTTCTTCAACTTCCCTGACGAGAACCACACTAGTGTCAAACGCTCGACAAGGTCTTTTTTCAATGTTGATTAAAATGCCGAAGCCTCTATAAATATATGGATCAAAACAGAAGCCTCATCTTAACAACAAAAATGATACACAAGTCAAAATAAATAAAAATAATAAATAAATAAAAATAAAATCAAATATTAATATAATATATATATATATATAATAAAATTATATATATATATAATATATATATATATATAATATATATATCCAAAGAAAAAATAATCAATAAATAAAATGAGGTCAACAATAAAATATGGGGCTCAGGCCCATTAAACAAATAACAAAAATACTAAAAAGAGTTAAGAACTAATAGTAGGATAAAATACATAAAAAACACGAAGGATCAACAAATTAAACTCTAATGAAGAATAAATCAACAATAAATACTATAAAAGGGATGCCAATACTTGCATAGATTTAAAAAAATAAAAATAGGAGGACAAGAGAGGAGCCAACTTCTACTAATATTCCAATCATCATATCTATTCAAATTATTGGGTCTTTTTCCAATTTATAGAGCCTCCCTCAATTTATGATGATGGAAATGACTAACCTTAGCAACAACTTGGGCCTCCTCACTGCAAATGTGATGCTTAGATTTATCTGCATGCTCCGCCAAAGCAGAGGAGCAAGTCCTGCAATGCTTGATGTCAGCAGCATGCTCATGAATCCTTTGATTAATCGAGTGACTAGTCTCACCAATGTAGGGAGTCCCACAAGAGCATGGGATAACGTAAACACCCTTCATATTCTTGGGGTCCACTGTGTCTTTTACAGATCTAAGGGAGCTCTGGATGGTATTTCAAGGCTGAAAAGTTGAAGCCACCTGATGTTTCCTTAGGATCCTTGCAATCTTGTCAGTGGTCCCTTGGATAAAAGGAAGATGAACACCAGAAAATCGATCCTTGGTATCTTTCTTAGCACTAGGATATTTTTCAAAATTGAGGAAATATTTACTTTACAATTTTTTTTTTATTTTTTTTTTTATTTTCATTTTTTGGTTGGTTGGTTATTTGGAAAAAAATCATTTATTTCTGTATATGGGAAGTTTGTTAATTTTGATTTGAAAGTTATTTTTAAAATTTTAAATATTTATTCATTTTTTATAAATCGTTAGTTTATCAAAAAGTTAAGTAGTTATTAATTTGTCTTTTTAATTGTTATATTTGTTGTTTTTGTACTAAGTATTTTTTTTTTTTGTTTTTTTCATCCAATTCTATATGGTGTTTTCCTTGTTTATTGTTTACTGTTTGGTCTTCTTGCTTTTGTTTTTGCTCAATAGTCTAATATTTTTGGTAGGTGTAATAATGAAAGCCCACAAATATTCGATGATACTCATGATATGGAAGTGGAAAAATCCAAATTTATTTAACATATCTCCACTTCTTAGTTGAGGATGGGCAAGGTTACTAATTTGGACTTGCAAGTTGTCTAAAAATATTAAGTGACAACCATCCAGTTGTATTTTTACCAAACCACTATTTTGTCTTTGCAACCTTTATGTTCACCTTTTCCTTCTTTTTCTCATTCTGCATGGCTTCTCTTGTGTTTTATTTAGTCTATGGTCGTCTTGTCTTGTGCTTGATTTTTGCAATCTCGTCTTTGCTAGGTGTGAGGATGTAAACTGACAAATATTCCATGCCACTTATTTCATGGAGGTGGGAAAACTAAAATGGATTCAAGGTCTCTTCACTTCTTCCTCGTGATAATGTGATAATAGCACTTGAGACAAATGAGCTTAGGGCTTGATATACAAATGACAAACTTTGTGTTGTGCATGTAAAAACTAATATTAGAATTTTGCAGTGCACTTCAATATGCAGTTAAATCCTGACATTGAAATTTACAATGTCTTCCAATGTCCATTGAAATGGAGTATTTAGCCATAATGAATTATACATTTTAAAATGAAGTGATCCAAATATCCTCAAATGTAACATAGTTCCAAATGACTATAAAGGATAAATCATAAAACTACTCATGGGAGTGGACAAACATATAAATTAGAATGTTTCGTGATCATGGACTTTGTAGAGAACCGCCATGGACTAATTGAATGTTGCAAAATATATATGGATATTTCAACAATCCAATAAGTTAATGAAGCAAGGAAATTGGAATAAAAAATAAAATAAATATGTATATATGTGTCATAATAATAACCAAATTCTATGCGATATCTACAACAATATGTGTTTCAATCTTTGTATATTCTAGCGTACCAAAGTTTGAATTCTTTGAAGGATATCTGACCTAGCTGAATTCTTTGTGTTCATTATGGAATCTCTCATAGTTTTGTCTATCGTATCAAAAAAGTGTTAATGTGGAGTTCATAATCACTAGAACATCTTCTAAGTTTTTGTACATCCTTCTAATTAGATGAAGGCCTAGTATTTTCATGCCAAGAATTCTAGATTACTCCCTTAAGTACACTTTTCTTTTGGATTTTAGGCATCTATGGTTCATTTCTTTTAAGTTGAATCTCGGAGTACCCACATTAATAATCATACTTATCAATGTTTCAAATCCTAACAAGGATCCACCATCACGACAATTATTGAATGATGATCGAGGAAGAGCTTAGTGAGAATATAAACAGTATTAAGATAATTTGATTTCAAGGACATGAGGTCGGCTTTAAAAAAAATTATTTATCTCTTTTATTTATAATAATAATTA
>APFE030712522.1:15051-36400 GCA_000404065.3 Pinus taeda
ATGTGTTTTTATGTGTTATGCTCTCGCATTGTTTATTTTTCTGTGATTTAGAATTCGTATGCAGATAATTTCTGTACGGGGTTAAAACCTACATTTACTAGTTACACAAAATCAAATCAGTGACGAATTGGGTATCACCTTTGCAACTTCAATAGTTATTTCATCTTCAACCTTCACAATTGTTGCAGAAACACTAGCATCATTTCTCAGCTTCGTAGGACATTTACATTGAACTGATTCATATAGAGATAGACTAGAGGGACATGCCAAACATGCACCCTTAAATGAAAAGACTAGAATACTGCATTTCAAATCAAGTTGACATTGTTTCAAATTTTAGCCTAGCAATGGCAATAATTGTGATGTACATAAATGTTATATAAAATAACGAAATATGTCACTCTAGTAATCGGTGAATGATTTCGAGGGTCAACTAAAGAAGAAGAGTATTAATTGAGCTTGCTTTTGTTTTCCTTATTATACCATGAGGGTGAATGAGGTGTGAATCCCTAAAGCTTGACAATATTAAAAGAGAATTCTGGAGAATATGCATGATAAGTTTTGCCAAAAGTCTTAAAATGTTCACAAGTCTCCATTTATGCAAAGTCCATAATGGTCACCTTCTCCAAAGGTGAGAATATCAACCTTACATAAATAGGAGTTATCTGTTAGCATGCGTTGGTGGAAACAAATTTCTTGAAGCGTCTATTTCATCCCTGCAATGAGTGGTGAAGAGAAGAAAGGTGTTGTTGGCTTCTCCATACTTGATTATCATGCTGGTGCAAGAGGTGTATTTAATCTGGTAAAAAAATCAAAAAATCTAATTTTAGGTGTTTAAATTGTTTTCTATAATGGAAATAGATTTAGTACTATAAAAAATTTGGGCATCCAAAATCTTAAAATTTAATAACTGTAACAAAAATTTCCAAAAAAATTTATCAACTTTTCTCAATATCATTACCAGAATTTCCACAATTTTCTAAACAAAATTGTCGCTCATTAAACTACACTATAAGGATATAACTCAAGTTGTACTGGATGAAGATTTGGATTTTTACTAAAACCGTGCAAGAGTACATCAGTGCGTTGGAGTTTGCAATCCTAAACAACAAAAGCATTGCAGCCATCCTAGAGCACAATGGCTAGCCTAAGAAAGTTTCATAGACGCCCTACATGGGGTTCCCAAAACAAGAAACACACATGCACACTCTACAAACCTTGCGGGAGGAGCGGGTGGCATAAATTGTCAAACAATGTGACCACTTGGCTATGGCCTAACACCATGTATTTCTCGTCGAATTGGTACATGTTGAAGCATCCACAATTTTTTAAATTGTTTCATTGCCTATGAAACATGCCATACATCTTCATCTTCTGGGTGCATAGTTATCATGCTAATATCTGGTAACTACTTTCATAACATTTAACTCACTCTGGGGTGCACATGTTCAAGTTTTTCTTGATTCCCCTTAAAAGCACATGTATTTTTTGTGTAAAGGGAAAAATATATATATATATTTTAAAATATATAAAAATATTTTTTTTTGTGGTATAGTAGTTTATTTGATTTTTTAATAGAGAATTTATGTTAATCTTTAAATATTTTTCAATTATCATAAAGAAGAAAGATTAACTTGTTATTAAAAAACAAAAAAAAGAGATTAAAGGAAAAGGTCGATGATAAAACACCATTGTGAAATTCTGAAGTACAAATGCCAACATCCAAAAGTAAAGTGTCCTTTGAGAGCAGATTTGCTATAACATTATGCTCCTTGTAATACTGAAGGATCTGAAGATCATCAAATTGTTGTTGTAATTGTCAGATCTTCCTTTTCCATGATTCCAACTAAAGGATTCTAAGATCCACTTTTCCATTGTACTAGTCCACTATTATTTTGGAATCACCAATAAATTTAAAAACCTTCACTTGCTTCCACAAATCTAACCAACTCAGCAACAAAGTTTGTACCATTTCCAAAGCCCAACTTACATTTTAGAATGCATCGTTAGGGAATAGAATGACAACATCAGCCCCGTAATTCTCCCTTTAACGAGCACCATCAAAGAAACCCAAACATTTCCTTCAGATAGCACCAATTCCCTTTCTAACTATTTTCTTCTTCAATGTCAAGGGCTTAACGTGTTCTAGAAAAGCAACTCTAGAATAATGTGCAATATTGTTGAGCATACAACATCATTCTAAAAAAGATTTCTATTTCTTCCTAACCAAATGCCCCACATCACAAACACCGAGAGAATTTTAAAAGAGGACAAACTAAATATTTGAACCCAAAGCCACAAACTTTTCAGTAGAGTTCCCAAACCACAAACTTTTTATTTTTAGCACTGACAAAACCTCTTTCCAAATAGTCTTCACAAAAGGGAAAAAACATTAAATGGCCAACAGATTCACTATTCTTACGACATAAAACACAAAATCCAAGACATTCCCATCCTTTTTTTGCTAAAACATCCTAAGTGAGAATTTCTCTTTCAAGGAGAAGCCATAAAAAGAAAAAGACAACATGAGCCCTTGACCCTTCCAAACTAAATTAAACCATGATTTTAATTCACGGGTCATATTTTGTTGAATCAAAGAATTGTATCCTTGCTTTGCTTAAATAACCCCACATTGCTTATTTGTAGACCAAGAAAGACTATCCTCTTCATCCCTATTTAAAAAAATACCTGCTTTCCCCAAATTCATAAAAAATTAAAACAAAAATCCATTCATCTGTAAAAACTAGTGGGATTTATAAATCTTAAGCAAAATCTCATACTTGATTATCAGCATCCATGGGATCATCTATAGCCACATCTATAATATAATAACCACCATGAGAATTTAAAAATTCTACCAAATCCATAAACAATGTGTGCCTATTGTCATACCCAATCCATGGATCTCATCTAATTATTATATTCCTACCATTACCAGTTTTCCACATGATCCATTTTTCCATAACTTGTATCCTTCATACCACATTTCGCCAAATCATTGACCCACCCCTAGTTGATTTTGACAATTGCCTTAACTATACCTCCACCAACTTATTCTTTAGGTATTTTAACCTCATGATCGAGCTCTAGCTCCACATTTTTGTAACTTGTATGATGCACTATCATATGAGGGCACATTTAGGATTTAACAACTCTTATGGTATAGATGTGGGAAATTCACCAACCCACAATTAATTATCCTAACTTTAGGAGTGTTAATACTAAAATAGGGTAAATAATCTATTTGCCTTGGGAGAGCTACATGAGATACCACCAACATCAATGCTTGCTTAGACAAAACATATAAATAAAACTAATGCATCTGCCCACTATCATAGCTTAAAACTAATGCATCAATAACGATAATTGCTTCTTTGTTGGGAAGTTATTGTTGTCTTGCTAGGGACTTCACTGCCATGCAACATTTGTTCTATTAGAGTACAGAGTTAGATCTCCAAAAAATTCTAAAAATATGTCTAAGTCACAATTTTCATCATTTATATCCTTAGTCATAATACTTTAACAATTCACTCGTGTTGTGTAAGTGTTGTGACCGCCAAGTATTTTGTTGGAGGTGGTGACTAAAAGTAATTATTGTGTTGTTTGTTAGATGTAATGACTAACAACTAGTATGGTTTTTGGTTAGAGGCAATGACTAAAAGATAGTTGTCATGTTATTTGTTTGATATGCTCGCTATTTATATTTAAGGAGACCATATGCTATATCTAACCAAATCAAGCCACTTTGAATTTATAAAGGTACTCTATTGAAATTCAATGAGTCAGACATGAGGTGAAATATGTTGGGAAAACAATGACATGTAACATAGTCATTTTTATTCTATTTTTATATGTTGATGGTAGAAGAATGTCAATGGAGAAGAACAAAGCAAATTAAAATTTTAGGGATGGAAGTTTAGCAACCTTAGCGAATCTTGCTAGTCCCTAATATCCAAATTTTAAAATGTTTGATGATAATTTTGTAAAAATAAATAGATTTATAATTATGTTATATTAGAAAATATACATCACTGGTGATTTTTAAAGTAAAATAATTTTATACTATAAAATTTGGGCAAATTCATTTTTAAAAAAATGGAAATTAGTGAATCTGTTTTTTGGAAAAAGCATGGAATATCAGCCCACCTACAAATATTAGCTCCTAAAATTTTCCATGATATCCATATCGCATTTCTTAGCTTTAATTTCTCATTTAGTTTTAAGTATTGGATTGGGATTCTTTTTTGTTATTTCTCTTGCAAAATTTAAGGGATTTTTCCAGTTTTCAAACATATTTGCATGGAGAGGGATTTGGTTATGAGACAATGGAGGCTTGTAACTCCAAAGGACTTAGATTTGAACAAATGACTTATGACCTTATTATCAAAACCATGTCATAATACATGTTGATTTATTTTTGTCATTTTATAGTATAACATTCAATTCATCTTCTTTTTTATGGTTAGATTAAACATATGTTGGAGACTTCTTTGTATTTCACTCTCCCAAAACCAAGAACAAAGAGTCATTGTCAAATATGTACGACTAGTAAAAGGCATTTACATGTCACAACTCCAAGTTAATTCATTCATATTCCTTTCATTCATTTTTTCTTTATCTTCAATAGGATTTACCAAGCTCCTATCAATGACTCTCCCATAAAAATGCCATGGATTTAGTTGATAAATCTTCATATTATCTCCTAACCTTAAACATATAAATACTTCCATTGCTTATCCCCTCCCAGATATAGATTAGAAGATGTTTTGTATCCAATTTTATTGTAATGATTTTTTTATAATCAATTCTTATAATCATTTTTCTATATTCATCATATTAATCATATTGTCGAATTAGATGTAGCTTATCACTCTAATTCGCCCATAAAATTTTGCTTGCTATATGCTTATCTATGTGCATCAAACACTTTATGTGATTATTTTATCACAATAATAATCAAGAGCATAATCTCACATCAACGAGAAGTTATTTGGTCACACGTCATCATTTGGCATTAGTAGACAAAGCCATCATGGAATTGGTTCAATGCATGGGAATATTCATGAGCATCGATGAGCATTGTGGACACTATAAAATAATTGAGTCTAAAACATTAATCACCAGCATTACTTAGTTATTGTGGTTCTATTTCAACTTAGTGAATTCACTACTAACAACCTTTCAACACATCTATTATGCCCATATTTATGATTTCTCTACCAGCATCATCTACTCATGTTGATTATAAAGCTATCAAGCATCAAGAAGAATCAAATTCACTGCAATGCAAATATTCCCTCAAATTTTACACTCTAAAAAGAGTTCATGCCTCAAGGGATTTAACCCTTCTGTTTGCTTGATAAACTCATAGTTAAGATGGATCTATGTTGTGTTTGATAAACATGATATTTTCACACAATTCAAACACCTTAAGCAACCACTTACAAAAATAAATGAAAGATCAATACACCAATGTATTATGTCATTAAAACCCTCAAAGAGGGACACAGTGCATGGCACCAACCAACATTGTCACTTGAGGAAATATATTAATGCAACCAAAAAAAAAATTATAGATAAATTTTTCACAATCAATCATCAACAAATAACCCTCCATGCTCTTTAAATATAGACCATGGACCAAATGGGTGTTTAGCCATGGATCAATATAGTCATTAGTATCGAAGAGAATATGAATCGTCAGATCATTTTATCTCTAGAAAAATATCATGATTGGATTATATAACTACAAATGCATACTAAGGAAATACATTTTACCTAAACACACATAAACTAAGTTGATCTTAACTAACTCTTAAGTATCTAATATCATAGGATTCCCTCCAAGAACATCTTGAGATAAGATTGGAGGATTTACAAAAGTGACACAATATGAGAATGAAGGAAGCAATAGAGCCTATCCCACCTTAATAACAACTTGGTGAACCCCAAAAACTTTGCTTCTATAACTGATATTTTGAAAATTCTTGCAACTTTATCATCTATAGAGAAAAACAACACTTCAAACATGTGACCTTGAGTAGGTTTTTTAATGAGTGCATGTGTAGCTCAATGTGTTTGTTGCAGTTATGTCAAATGGATCTTTGGTGAGATTAATGGCACTCTGATTATCACGCTAGAGTGTGGTTAGATGTTACTTATGGAATCCAAACTCTAAAAGGATATGTTGAAGCCATGAAGCTTTTACACTTGCATTAACTTCTACTCAATCCTCTACTTCTTCTAAAGAAATACCAAGAGATTATTACTTTCATAAAAAAACCAATTGACAGGTCTAAATTATAACTATAGTGGACTTTCAATATGTTGAGTACATAACACACCCTAAACTTCTAAAATTGTTTGGTATCACTTTATCTTTAATTTCACATGTCATTTTTGTGTATTTTGAATTGATTGATTTCATGCATTTCATAAAGAGTATCAATCGGAAAACAAACAAACTAACAAAATGTAAGTCCTAAGCCTAATTTTGAACTAGAATAGTTATGTTGGTGAGGCTGAATCACATTTAGTTTGTTGATGCCAAAATTTTTTTAGGCACTAACAAAACATTTATTCAAACACCAATATAAAATTGTTTGAAAGTGAAGAAACACAAGTATTTTTTAGAATTGAAACAAATTATTTTCTAGGCATTCATACAAGACTTTTTTCAAGCATCAATATATAAGAGTTTTGGGGCATTGAAACAAAAGGTATTTTTATGTGTCAATGAAAAGTTTTTGAATGCATTAATATAGAAGATAATTTGTGTGTCAAATCCATGTGGACTTACAAAAGTGAGATCACTTCATTGCTAAGTGGTCATCAACTGAACATTTGACGCTTTTCTCCCACAAAAGTTTAAAATTACAGTAAAGTAAAAGTTATTTTTGTTGCAATGTGTCTCTTTGGAAGGTAATAATGTCTAGTGTTATGTGAGAAGAAGTTGTAATGTTATGTAAAGGAGTTATCCCACATTCATCATGGAGTAAAATACTCATGTTATCATTTATTATATAAGGAGGTAAAATTACATTTATTCACATGTAGTATTGGGATGTAATTTGTCCATATTTCTTGGTATATAATAGAGGCAAGAGAGACCCATCAAAAACACAAAATATGTACAGGAAAATTTATTACCTTTGTAAAGGGTAAAGCATTTGTGTAGGTACTCTCAAGTGTAAGATTGGAGATTTCTAAATACTAACGAAGGCATTATTGTAACAGCCTCGGGTTAAAAGTTCATGTAATAAACTTAATAAAGGAAAATTAAGCTAAATGTTGGGAAAAACATCCTAGTGGGTGTTCATTTGGTTTATTATGGCTAAGAAAAATAGCAAAGGGATTGGAAAAGGATTTGAAAAGGCAAAGGAGCATTAATTGGTATTTTGTTTAGGAAATAAAGGAAATTAGGAGAAAAAAGAGGTGAAAGGTCACAGGTTGCATGTGAGGAGAAATTTGAAGGAAAAATAGAGGAAATTGAACAAAATATAGGCCTCAATGATAAAAAGGCTTATGAGGAACAATTCACATCCTTTTGTCAGTTTTAGGTTGGGGCTCTCTCTCTAATTTCTCTCTCTCGTACTTTTTCACACTTAGAGTATTCTTGGAGCACTTTGGCATACATTGGATTTGGAGAAAGAAGGCAAATGAAAGTAAGAAAGTGCAAGAGAACAGGTGGATCAATGGCTACAATGAGATTGCTTTGCAGGTATCGAGTTACATGTATGATTTCCTTGCTAGTTTTGGCATGCATGTGTGTATTTGGTTCTCTTGTTGTCATTGGCATGGGTTTTTCCATGTGTGACAGTGGTTTCAGCCTTGCCTTTCCATTTCTAGATAGTCATGGTGTGATGGGGTTCTTTCATTTGGTTGAGCTTTGGATTTTTGGTTGGTTTTGGAACTAGGTGAGGTGGTCTCTGGAAAATTCCCAAGGGCTTAGGAATCTCCTGACCATTTTTGGCGGGATTGTGGTAAAACCTAAGGGTGGAGACGGGAAAATTCCTCAAGGTATTAGTGAAGAAATTTAGAGGCATCCAAGCTTGTTTATGGCCTAGTGATCCCTTGACTGGTTTTGGTTGGATTGCGGTAAATCCTAGTAGTGTATGTTTTTTGGTTTGGGCCTAGGAATCCCTTGACTAGTAATGGCAGGGTTCTGGTAAAGCTTGGCTGTGTAGGTGCTAGTTTTTGGTGTAGGAGTCCCTTGATCGATTTTTGCGGGACTGCAGTAAAGCCTGATGATCATCTGGTTGTATTGTTGTGAGCTTCACATTCATGCTTAGAATATGGCACTGGGGTGATTGGCTGAAAGAAATATTTGGTTCATCCCAATCTATGGTCAAGTGGTATGTGGAAGTCCCTGACTTGGTTGGCTTTTGCATATGTTAAAAATAGCTCTTTTCCTATTGTATTTTATGAGTAAATGTACTTGTTATGATGTGGATTTGATGGTTTTTATATAATTGTTATTATTCTGATTATATATTGGTTATAAGCATGGTTTATGACAGATATATTTATGGCTCTTATCATGTTTTGTTTGGTGAATGATTGGTTATTGAATGCATGACCTAATAGATGTTATTGCAACTATTATGAGAGGGCATTGCACCTTCTTGATGATTTTTAGATAAGTATGGGACCCCTATGTTCATACATGCTTTTATAACATGTAGATTACATGTTCACAATGTGTTTAACGAAATGTCTATCATGGTTAGGCTTGGTTAGGTCAAGTTCTTTACTAAGTTTTGAATTAATGGATTTGTCCTTATGTCATTCATCATTTTGGAAATTTATATCAAGTTTTGGGCAGAGTTCTGGATACTAGCCCTGAAAAAGTAGCTTAGATTCCAGGGTCGTATGCTCAGAATTAGGAAATCTAGACTACAATCACTGGGAAGAAGGGTTATCCATGCAACTGGAGGGTTACAGTCACTAGCTTTCCTTGTTATTCAAGCAACTAGGAGTCCAAATCACTAAAAAAGAACGTGAACACAGGGTTTGGGCACATGGAGTGGTTATTTATCTCCTGTGGGTCCTGTAACTCCTAAGGAAGGTTTGTAAGTTTCTTTTTGTCGACTCTGTTTCCTTAATTTGATCTAGGAGGTTGATTCATGTCATAGTAGCCCCCATCTCATGTTTACCCTGGCAGGCAGGTGAAAGTGGGTAGATATGGGAGGGGTGATTACAATTAACTTCCCGTGGATGTTTCCCACATTGGGGTTTTACTACACATAACTGGTGTACTCTTCACTTTGTCTCTTGTCTCTTTTTGACATTAAGTAAATGTTGTTATATGGATAGAATCATATGATATTAAGGTTATTTTGTTTTTTATTGTTGTATGTTTATTCATATGTCTCAATATTCTAACATGGTATCAGAGCTTGTTACGATGCTCTACCTCCTTCAGTGATTTTTTTTTTTAACGCAAAACCATTTTCTTCAAATTGTTTTGAGCACTTTTATTTTTTAGTTTTTCCATCAAACCTATTAGTCATTAAGGCTTCTCCTTATATCTAGGCATTTTGCTACAATATTGAGTTTTTTTTTTTTGTTTAATCTCACCATGTTCTTCAAGGCATACGAATTAGCTAATATTGACTATTTGTTTTTAAAATTTGGCAATGATTTGCCCATATTTGAATTAATTTTCCTATTCTAGTATAAGAAATATAATTTTTTATTTACCTAAAGTTTTTTGGGCAATGTTTAAGTTCAGTGGCTACTAAGTATAGTTTTTTTACCGAACCTAGTTTTTTCCCAAAACTAATACATTTTGATCCAAGAGTTAGTTTTCTATCAATATTTTTTGATGGGTTCATTTTTTTATATATCTATTTATTCAACCCTTCTCAGCTCATCTTGTTGCATTATATAGGCCTATATGGAAACTTTATGGTTGGGTTTGATGTGTACAAATGATTTGTTTTAATCTCAATTGATTTCATATCTGCGGGTTTTGGTTCCAATCCTAATTTTGCACAAAACCCATCTAAGATCGAATATGATTCTTTATTAATCTCATAGGAAGAGGCAAATAGCTCGAAGCAATGATGAATTTTGCATTTTGCAATAAATATGTAGTGTGATTCAAACAAGAGAACATTGTGCAAAGTGATCCTTTCCAAATGCGATAACTTAAGTTTCCAAACATGAGAAGGAAGCTACTGACCCTATGCATGTGTTGGTTGTGTTGACCGAGTGGGAGTACAACTCTATTTATATCATGCAGCTTTGTATCTGTGTGATTTTGATTCTTTGTGCGTAGTTTTTTATTGTTTGTTATAGTTTGGGTTGTCCTAGTGGGCCAGTTCCACTATTTCCCTCAAAATATAGTCGTGAAGTTTGAACAAGCTTGTCCAAGCCCTTTCTTGGACTAGTCGTGTTTTCTACAGGTCAGAGTAAACCCTTCCACAAGTACCATTATTGGATCAATCTTGTGGGAACTACAACATATTTGGAAAAACTAGAATGTTTATTAGAGAATAATTTCCCTATCTATAAAATTAAGGATTGGCTGAAACCTTCAGTTGCATTGGAGCCATTTGAAGCAAGGTGATTGATTGCAAGGCTAGGCAAAACAAGCTCTTTCACTTATTGGCTACAACTTATACCCTCTGATTGGGTAATTGGATGAAATGGAAACAAAGTTGCAGGAAAAACTATAAAGGCACATGCATTTGAAGAAGTACAATAAGGTAATTTCCAATGTGCTCTCAGTACGGTAAGTTACTCAAGTAAAAAGAAAAATTCAATTTATTGATCTATTCTTCTAGTCATAAGCTTCTGGTCTTTGTTTGCTTAGGGTTTAGTTTCTTGTTTGTTCATCATAGTGACTTCAGAAATAGCTTATATTCTTGAGTTACTAGGTTCTAACTATCTTCCATAGAAGAGAAAAATGATAGATATTCTCATGACTAAGAATCTATGGCAGTTAGTTAATGGTGAACATAAGAAACCTATTAATGTTAAATTTTTGGTTATATGGGAAGAACGATGTGATCAAGCAAGAGGACTTATTAGTTAAATGGTTTCAAATAGCTTTCAGGAACATATTGACGCTAAAGATAACCTGATTCAAGTATGGAACATGTTAGATTCTTTATTTGATAAATATGATGATTTATATGCTTGTTACCTTGGAAAGAAAATACATGAGTTACATCCTAAATATTTTGATAAGATATAATTATTTCTTGTTGAACTGAAAACCCTAAATGAAAAACTATATAATTATGGCAAAGATTACAAAAAAATTGATACAACCCTAGTAATTCTTATAGAACACAAATTACCTCCTTCTTTTGGCATGTCCATCTAAACAAGGAATATAGCAATTGAAATGTCTAAAGGATCTATGACACCTACTTTGAATATTTTTGTAAAGTTTTGATTAATAAGCAAGAAATTTGATTGCTTCAGGAGAGTTAACTCCTAATAAAGATCTAATGGAACAAAATAAAAAAGAATATTATTAAAGATTTTAATAAAAATACTAAATCACATATTAAAGGATCTTGCAAGCACTCTTCTGATAAAGCTTGTGATGATGCTAGTAAAAAGGAATTGGTTGATCCTTGAAGTATTGTGGAAAAACAAACCACCATGAAAATATTTTCTTTAAACATAAACATGAACTTGCTAAAGCCAATAAGAAGTCCTCCATTAAATAGCAAGTTATTCTTTGTGTCTGTTATGTTCAACCAAGTAAATATTCTTTTGTGGAAAGGATTATGGATTATGATGCTTGTAACCATATGTCTAGTATTGCTTCATTGTTTTCTTCTTATGACACTCACAAGCACACTTCATATAATGTGTCTATTGGTGGTGATAAAT
This sequence comes from Pinus taeda, assembly GCA_000404065.3. Classification (NCBI taxonomy): domain Eukaryota; kingdom Viridiplantae; phylum Streptophyta; class Pinopsida; order Pinales; family Pinaceae; genus Pinus; species Pinus taeda. The sequence continues at coordinate 26,905 of APFE030712522.1, forward strand.
AACTTTCAATAGTAGGTTTTTGTAATTTTAAAGCCCTCAATGGCACATTGGAAGATGTTTTTCATGTGCAAGGCATGCGCATCAATTTTCTTTATATTTATCATCCATGTCAAAAACGTTATTTTGAAGCATGTCCAAATAAATATTTCTTAAAGATATCAAACATAACTTCAAAGTAGTTTTTTGTGATCCTATTGATCATGATTCTAGTTTATATAAATTTGTTGGTTTTCATTCAACTAAAAATAAATCATTTTATTCCCATGATGCTCATGTTGATGAACAAAGTAAATTATGGCATGAAATATTAGGTGCTTGAATTATGGTAAAATGAAAATATTATCTAAAATGATACTTGGCTTACCTCCTATTTCTTCCACTAAATATGTTTTTGAAGGTTTTGTGCTTGGTAACATCATAAGGAAATGTTTGATAAAGGTAAAGATACGCATGATAAAGAACAATTGCAATTAATTCATAGTGATATATGTGATCTGCTTGAAACTCCTTCTTTGTCTCATGTTTTCTATTTTCTTACTTTTATTAATGATTATAGCAAAAAATATTGGATTTATTTTTTGAAAGTAAAAGTGAAACCTTTGGTGAATTGCAAGAATCCAAGGTTGAAAATGAATCTAGTAAAAGCATTAAGACATTAACAATTGATAATGAGGTGGAATTCACTAAAAAGGAATTTACTACATATTTATCTAAGCATGGGATTCAATGTCAAACAATTATTCCTTATACACCTCAACAAAACAAGGTAGCCAAAAAAGAAAAATAGAACTTTCGTTTAAATGGCTAGATGTATGTTTTATTCTAAAGGATTACATAAAAGGTTAAAGCTATTTATTGTGTTAACTCTATTTTAGATTGAGTTCCTACTAAGGAATTTTTTATAGGTTACTACTGAATAAAAATGGAATGGAAGAAAACTGGCATAAGCAACTTTAAGATATTTGGCAGTGAATGTTGGGCCCATATTCCTGATGACAAATTGAAAAAGTTAAATCCCAAGTCTCACAAATGTATTTTCATTGGCTATGGCAAGGATTTTAAAGCTTATAGGTTATTTGATCCATTACCCAAGGTGTTATCATTCGACTAGATGTTCAATTAATGAAATTTCTCCTTCCCCTGAGTCTTCTAAACTTCATGTTACCTTGAATTTGTCGCCATATCCTATTACTCCCATATCGATCACCCTTTCTTCCAGCTTTGTTCCTAATCTTAATCCTAGTTCTTCTACCTCTTCAAGTGATCCTCCTAAATGTTCTGAATATAATAAAGTGGTTCTTGCCACTACTCCTCTTCCTTTTTTGGCCCAAAAAACTCTTGAATCCATAGGATTTGAGATTAATATTCCTTCTTATACACATCAAATTATATTTCATTTTTTTCTTATGACTTAGGTTTTCGCTATAAATGATCCTTCACATATGCCCAAGCTAAGGACAAACTTGAACAGGAAAAAGAACTGACTGCAAAGTATGATTTATTAATGAAGAACAAGACTTGGACTCTTGTTCCCCTTCCTCTGGGATAGAATTTAATTGGCTATAAATGGATATATAAGAAAAATTTTATTGTAGAAGAACAAATTGAAAAACATAAATCCTAATTAGTGGCAAAATGTTTTTCTCAACAAGAAGGTGTTGACTATAATGAAATTTTTTTCTCTAGTTGACTATAAAATGAACACTATAAGAATTATTATTTCTCTTGTTACATCTTATCAATGGGAACTACACCAAATGGATGTCAAGAGTATGTTTTTGAGTGGTGATCTTTGTGAAGACATCTATATGCAACAACCACCTAGTTTTATCACTACTAAAACTTCATGTTTGGTATGCAAATTAAACAAGTCTTTATATGGTCTTTAGCAGGCACCAAGAGCTTGGTATGAGACAATTCATACTTCTTTCTTAAGGATGGTTTCAAACGGTGTATATCTAATTCAAATTTGCACTAAACAATTTGGTGATGGAGTCCTCATTGTTGTATTATATGTGTATGATCTTATAATTATTGGCATCCAACTTGCATTTATACAAGAATTGAAGAATAAACTTAAGAATCGTTTTGAAATAACAAATTTAGGCATCTTGCACTATTTTATAGGTCTTCAAATTTGGCATATGTATGATGGTATATTTTTTTTGCAACCTAAGTATGTGACAAATTTACTTGCTCGGTTCCATATGAGTGATTGTAAGTCTTCACTAATGTCATTTCAATCTAGCGTAAAATTAATTGTTGATTGTATAACTCCTCTTATTGATGCTAATCTTTACCATCAGTTTGTGGGTAGTTTGATATATTTTACATACAGTAGGCTTGATATCTTCTTTGTTATTAGTATGGTCTCTAGGTTTATGCACAAGCTTCACGAAATTCATTGACAGGCAATAAAAATAATTCTCAAATATTTATAGGGGATAGTGAATTATGGTGTTTTTTATTTGAGCAGGGCTATAGTTTCTCTTTTTCATTACACAAATTATGATTAGCTAGGTGAAATTTCAAATAACAGTTTATCGTAAGGTACATCTTTTAGCTTGGTTCAAGTCTAATTTCATGGTCTAGTAAGAAGTTGAAATTCTTTCTCTTTCTTCTTGTGAAAAACGAGAATAAGGTAGCTAAGGAAGTAGCTAAAGAAGCATTTTGATTATGATATGTTCTTATTGGGCTTGACCTAGTTTAGAAATGAACTACAAACCTAAGATATGACAATCAAATTTTGACTCAACTTTCATATAATCTAGTGTATCACTCCAAAACCAAACACATTGACCTAAATGGGATCTTGTTGTAGATGATGTTATTTCTTTGGAGTATTGTCCAATGAAGCAACAAGTAGCAAATATCTTTACCAAATCTAAGATAGAGGTGAAATTTCTGTGACTTCAACAATTGTTGGGAATGCATAAAGTTTTCATCAAGGGGGAGTGTTGATGTAATTCCATCTTCCTCCATAAGGTTTCCTTCTCCATAGTCCTCATTAAGGAGAAGTGTTGGAATGTGTCCCTTTGGAAGGTAATAATGTCTAGTGTTATGTGAGAAGAAGTTGTGATATTGTGTAAAATTCATCATGGAGTAAAATACCCTTGTTATCATTTATTCTATAAAGAGATGAAAATGCATTTATCCCATATATAGTATTAGGATGTAAGTCTTCCATATCTCTCATTATATAATAAAGGCAAGAGAGACCCACGGGAAACACACAATATGCGTAGATAAAAAGTATTATCTTTATAAAGGGCAAAGCATTTGTGTAGGTTCTTTTATGTGTAAGATTGGAAATTTCTAAAGATTAATGAAGGCATTACTTTACTGTGGATGTTTCCCCACATTAGCATTTTACCACGTATATTTGATGTACTCTTCTCTTTGTCACTTGTATCTTTCTTACATTAACTAAAAGTTGTTATATGGATAGGACGATAATCTAGTAAGGTTCTCGTGTTTTATATTGTTGTATGTTTATTCATATGTCTCAATAATCGAACCATTTTCTACATTGACAAAGTGTTTCACTATACTTTTAGATTTTCATTTGTCACCAACAAAAACCAATCAACATTCTCACTTGCATGTTTTTTGAGGTTCCATACTATCACTTATTCAATTTTACTTTGCAAACATGTAGAACTTTGCAAATAGGAAAGTATTGACCAACCACCAAAGAAGCAAACTCTATCGGTCATTAATTCATCAATTTGGTTGTTGAGGCATCCAATCAACATATAATATGAGTATTTGGGAAATCCAATCAAACCATTTGAAGCATGAATTCAAGTTAAAGTTAGTGAGAATTGAGTGTTGTTGATAGACTTTTCTTCTTGTAATAGTTTGTTCTATCATCTGGGTTTGTGATTTTTGCAATTTGGATTATTGTGTGTGAAAACTTCATGTACCTATTGTGTTTTTGTGTGAGGTTTATTAATTTATAAGTAGAAGCCAATTATGGGAGCTAACCTCTATGCTTCAAGATATCTGTTTTCCCATGTGCTTAATATAGGTATGTTTATTAGACTATAAATTTTTGAATTCAAATTTGTGCATCATATATGGTGAATATGTACTAGTGGGGAAATTCTAGCGTTTGAATAGCTAGTTATAAGTTCTCTTAGATGTATTTATAATCAACAAAGTCATAACTCAACCTATCTATTTAATTCATTTTGAACTTATGCATTGAGATATTAAAAGTGAGGTTTAACTAGAAGAGTGGTTATTCATGGACATAATTATCCTTTTTATTCTAGTTTGTATTAATTTTGGTGTAAGAAGCGTGTCACCGAGAAGGACCCCTATCACGGATACTACTAAGCCTCCCAAGGAGAACGCAAAAGAAATAGGAGAAGTTTCTTAGAAAATGTTCACTGAAATTGAGCCTTTATTAAAGGAATATGTTCTTGTAATTCAAATACTTATTCTAGAGGAGCATCAACCAATGCCAATTTACAAGGATATTGAACCCAACATAGTAGCAATGGCTCCATTTCTAGGATGGAATAAAATGTATTAGAAATTCAATGATAAAGAGCATCCAAGATAAGTTCCTCATCGTGATCCTAAGGTTAGGGAAGCTAATGACAAGGTTTTCATTAACATTAGGACATCCCAATTATATTTTGTGAGAAAATCACTAGTAATTCCTTGTTTTGAAGCCAATGATTCCATTATTAGTCACATTGATTTAAAGAACAAAATAATTGTGGATGAGAAAGGAAATTATGTGGGTTTTTTTTTAAACTGAAAATTTGGAGCAATACTATGAAATTCTAAAGCCTAAGGTTTTTCTCAATAAACCCTTTGTGAATATCTTTTATGCTGAAATTTATGTAGCAAATATTATTACCAATTGGTGCAAGGAGGAGAAGTTCTTCAAAAGGAAAGTTGTAACTAACATACTTGTAACGATTCTATTACCAAATTAAGAGAACCCTACATGAATCCCATGGCTTTAATAACTAAGTCATATGGAGAAAAGGATTGTGTGCATTTTACAAATGCAGGGATGTCATTAGCTTTCACAATAGCTACAAAAATGGTTTAGTCAATTGAGTGGCTATTTTGTCTAATAGACTCAACAATATGATCGAGAAGGCATAAAAGGCTAAGGAAAAACCTCATATTGTTCCTACCTTTTACATGTCAACTTTCATATTGGATTAATTTGTGCTTCTGATGTGTTTGGACGACTTGACCTTAGTTGGAAAGTTTCTAATTCTGTTATTTATGTATATTCCTAGATTTCGTGAGAAAACAAATACAAGAAACAATATTTTATAGTTTGTGATTTTTGCTTAGCCCCTTTGTACTAGATCATATTTTGCCAAGAATATCTAAGATTAACTAAAAATGTTAGGAAATTGATCAACTACTTCAGTAAATGGTATATTCAAGATGTATTTGCTTATTTTAAAATCTGCAATGCAACTACAACACCACATCTATTGTTGAAATATGTACTTGATAGAATGGGTCTTGGAAAAATAGCTTATCAAACAATTCTACAAGATTTCAATGCCTCATTATTAAAGGGATCTATGAAGAAAATTTCCATCCCCTATGGTTTCAGACTTGGTCATTATTTCTTGAAGGCTCCCAAACATGCTCGACAGGCAGTCGATACACATCTTGAATATAGGTTTCCACTTGGATAGTTTAGAAGGCATTATCCTAAAGGTTTAGTAGTTAAGAATTATGATACGGTTTCCTTGGTTTTTCCTTACACACATCAGCAATAGGAAAATGAATCAAATTTTTAGAATATTATTCATTGGAAGGAAGTTCAACTAAGATAGAAACATCCTCATCTAGCAACAATTAGGAAATTTGTCTATGGAGAAAAAAATGGATGAGATAATGAGAGCATTGTCCAAGAGGGAAAGGATCAATATGTAAAATGAGAAGCCATATGTATAGAGGAAATAAGGATCAAATAAGAAATCAAATAAAGCTTATATAAGATGAGTAAATCAGAAAGCAATATGAAGAAGAGTGAAAGTGGAAAATGGAGGAAGAAATAAAGAGAAGGAATATTATGTGCAAGGTATAGAGTAGGTGGTAGCATGTTTGAATCCATAATATAAGAGAGACAGGATCAGTTTACAATCTTCCATGTGAAAATGGCGAAGAAAGTCACATTCGTACTTACACCAGGAAATGACATTTCCTTCCTTGATTTGCAATACTTGGAGGCCAAGGAAATAATAAATATCCTAAGGTTGTCATTTCAAATTTGCTTTTAAGATTAGATTTCATATGGTTTAAAATTTTTGAGTCACTATCAGTGAGAATAAGGTCACCAACATAAAGAAGTGTTACGAGATGGTTACCTACTTTCTTGGTATAGACATTGGAGTCTAAATGATATTTAGAAAAGCTAGTGTTAAGAATAGATTTATCCATTTTAGCATACAAATCTTGAGGATATTACGTAATACCATGGAGAGACTTCCTAAGGTAGAAAACAAGTTTAGAATCATTCTAAACATAGCTAGAAGACCATTCCATGTAAATTTATTCTTCTAAATCATGATGCAAGAAGGAAATGCTAACATCCATTAATGAACTCCTATTTATGTAAGGTGACAAGGGATAGAACAAGATAGGTAGAACTAATTCTAGCTAGAGGAGAAACGGTTTAAAAGAATCTAGTTCAAAACATATTTGTCCTAACAAAAGGATCATACCATCAAAAGCGAAAAAATGAGACCTTTTCACCTAATAGGAGTTTATACCATAAATATGAGAAAAAAAATTCAATCTATGCCACATAAATAGCAACAAAATGAAAGAAGCAAATACTACATTTACATATGACATAAATAGTAATAATCCATGTGAAAAATCTAGAAGTTTTAAAGAATCTAGTTATCAAAATACAATACCAACACCCTATATCGCCACAATGAAGGGTATTATTAGTCCCACTCTCATAACACTTTTGGTTACATTAAGGAAACAAGAGTAATAATAACTATAATAATTATAGTTTCATAACTACATATATACAAGAACGATGAAATATGTTTATCTATTGAACCTCTAACTTTCAAGTCACAACGCCACGAGACAAAACAACTTCATGTGATGGAAATGGAATAAAGTAGAACTAATTATTATTGATTACAAATTAAGGTCTCCAGTATATGCCATGTCATCGAGGGATTCAACATTGTTTTAGCTACATTATGGGTACAATGGGTTTAAACCTATTAACAAATTCCTAAGATTTTATGAAAGTGGAAAAAAAAGGACAAGTTTCATGGAATCAAAGGCTCTGATGCCTCCTTCCTTCTCCTATTGTGTCATATTTGTACATCCTTCAATCCTATCCCAAGTTGTTCTTAAGGGGGGATGTTAGGATACTCCAACACATAGGAAATAGTTAAGTATAACTTGGTCTAGTGTAGAGTTAGGTAAAGTGTGTTTCTTTACTATGTGCTTTTGTAACTTACAATCCGACGGTCACGATATGTAGTGATCCGATGGTTCATTCTCTCCTCGATATTACTGACACTTGATCCGTGGCTTAACACCTGATTGGTCCATGATCTCTATTTAAAGATCATGGAGGATCATTTGTAGGGTAACCGTTTGTTAGTGTCGGCCTTGAGCCCTCCATCATGTGATCAATAACTCTTTGCATATGCATTTATAGGTGTCTCATCAGTGTCAATTTTGCATCCCACTAGGCATGCCATAACACTGAATGGAGCTGGTCTTTGTTCCCTTCTTGGCTTAGCTGGATTAAGTCATACCACAATGAAATTGAGTCATACTTGTTTTTGTTTTTGTCTTGAGGTCCTATGGTCTTAGGTCTAGGGTTTTAAGTCAAAAATCACTGCAAGGTCATGAGTCCAAACCCAGTGAGTGCCCAGCAAGCCAGAAGGAAGTATGTACATCTATTTCAATGTTATTTTCATCAGCTACAGGTCATTTAATGCCTTGGATTTAAAAACCCTGTTTTTAAGTCCAAGGTCATGAGAAAATTTGTAAAAATAAAGAAATTTTCAGAAGTTTGCAAAAGTGCCGGCAACAACACTGGTTCCTTCACCACAACCCATCAGATGGTCAACCTGCAAAAAGAACGGAGTCAAACACATCAAAAGAGCTCATTTCAGGACAAAAAGACTCTAAACAGTGTTAAAAAGAAAAGCAAGTTGAAAACATTAGAAAGTGGGTTCTAAAGTTAATTTTTTTTTAAAAATGACCCTATAAAAGCTAATTTCCCTCTTTAGTCACTCTTATTGTGCAATTGAAAGTGAAAATTTCGTGCTAGAGGCAAAGAAGGCGATTTCGTGGCAATTTTCTACAAATCCAGCGCTTGGGAAGATGCGCGACCATTCCATAGGTGTGCGTGACAACCTGGGTGGTGCGCGACCATTCGGTGAGTTTTTCGCTGTATAAAACTACACGAGCGCGACCATTACAGTGGTACGCGACCATTCCAGGGTGGTGCGCGACCATTCTGGCTGCCTGCACAAAAACTCACCCAAACAATTAAACTTCTCCAAATCCTCTCAAATTTGTCAAGGTATGTCTCCTCCACGTGGTTTGTGATGGTGTTATGATTGCAAAGGAGGATTATGGTCATAATTTCATGCAAGAAATCAATAGAAGATAGGTTGAATGATGGTTGTTTTGCAAGCATATGTTATGACAATTTGTTTGTTTTTCAAGGCAATTTTTCCTTATGTCCCTCCTTTCATTTTCCCATGTCAATCACATATGTTAATATGTCATATTTATTGATCTCATTTGCAAATTAACCATACAAACCCTACCCCTAAATCCTATCAAACCCTAGTTCCTTCTAACCATACAAATCCTACATTTTCCCCATGCTACATGATTAAAACCCTAACACTTTGTCACACAGCAAATTCATGTATAAAAAACACAGCAAAATGAAAAAAAAAACATTGTAAAAAACAAAAAGCAAGTGATGACAAGGCATGCACACAAGAATTGTAAAAACAGTGAAAATGCCATTTGCATAGCCTTATAAAAAATAAAGAAAAATGTCATCTTGTTGTGTATATGTCAAAGGTTGCAAGCTATGTTAAAGTCATGACAAAAATCCATTAAATGTACAGCTGCATAGCTATAAAAAAAAAATCAGTTTTGCTGTGATTAGGGTTTTACGTTAACGTGGTATTCTTCCCCATCCTTAAGACTCTATTTTTCCCTATATACTCCCCATATGAAAACCTAATTCAATTTCATTTCCCTTCATGCAAAACTCCTTATGCAAATTGAATGTCCCTCCCAATGTCAAAGCATACAGTGAAACCCTAATTCCCAATGACAAATGCAAAAATGAAACTACCCCTATTTAAATGAATTGCTGTTACAAAAATTAGTTGGCAGTGATTATTAAAAGGGTTCATTGTCCCCCTAAACCTAATTCCTAATATCCTTTCTTTTCCCTAATTCCCAAGTTACCAATTCCCTCTCCCTTCCATTGTAA
>APFE030712522.1:43832-64327 GCA_000404065.3 Pinus taeda
GTCATGTCCGCGTCCCAAGCGCGAATGTTTTGAAGGACTGCTCGGAATTTTGAAAACTTGGCATTTTTGGAAAGGGCATGCAAAGAGAAAAATTACCAATACTTGGGAGAAGCCTGATTTTGAGATTTGAGCCTCCAAAAGCTCAAAAAACATCAAAAAAATGACTTTCTGCCCACTTTTTGAGTTGCAGAAAGTGACCTTGGGAGAAATGGTTTTTGAGGGGGAAAAACAACTCCAAATTCAGAAATTCCACTTGGGATGGAAAGTAGACAGACCAAGATTTCCAATGAGACATCTTGCATCTGATTTGGACTAGTGGAACTTACTCAAAAGTTTCTGCAAAGGGGCGCGACCATTTGAAAAGGGGGCGCGACCATTCGAGCCAGCTTTGCCAGAATTGACCTTTTTTGTCAAAAAACACTGTTTTGACTATGATTGACCATTTTTACTTGTATATGATGGATAAATGTAATATTTTCATGGCAATTTGATAGATTTTAACTCTCTTTACCCTTCTAGAAGCTTCCTTGATGTAAAAAGTGAATAATTAATGCATGAATCAGTTAGCTAAGTAATAGAGGCAAGTTGTTGGACTGCCTATTATCTAGTGCTTAATTTAGAATTAGTTCAAACTGCTCCTAGGAAGCTGAGCTCGACCCCTAGAGGTGGGGAAAGGAGTTAGATGGTCTATATTATGCTCTCTCTTTCTCATTTTCATGGTTGGACTCTTGTGGGAGAAAGCTTTATTGTATATTGTACATCTATCTCAAGAAAAGGAAGGCCAGGGTTTTGCAGACATCATTGTGGATTCTTGTGGATTGTTTTGTTGATGGTGTGTTCTCTACATGTTCTTGTAAGTTTGTTTATGTATTCCACATCTCTCTTTTGCTTCTATTTGGACAGATGAAGTGGTAAAGTTTGAATTCATGCTTTGACATGCTCAGCGTTTTAGTTTGTTCAAAATTTATGTTTTCTACTGTCTAGAGAGGATTCAAATGGTTGTTTTCCCTCTTTAGCTCCTTCTCTATCATCCATGATCATCCATCTCAGATTAAGGCATCAGCGCTCAGTCCTACCTTGCCCCAAAGATCCCCCTGCAAAAAACTGTGCTCAATCCCCGCACCCTGAATCGCACTCCCTCCAATTGCCACCAAAAACCCAAAAATCTTTAAATCAAACCCCCCTTATCAATTTACTAGCCTAATATCTTTGATCCTAATTGTTCATCTTATTATATTAAAAGATCTACCGAATCTGACTCGAGAGAGCCTTCTCATACCTCGTAGGGCTAGCTACGAGGTGGAATGGTTTGATGTAGCCTTGAGAGTTTGTCTATCTCAGCCTAGGTGAATTCCAAGCGCTAATAGCTACGATGTTCATGTTCACATATCTCGACTCTTTAGCCTATTGTTGTACGTCATCAGAGTCAAACTATAGGGCTCTAGTAGGTATCGGTGTTATCCATGCTGCAACTGTAGGCTCTATTAATATTTCCTCTGCAAGCTTTTCCTCTACCTGTACTGGCTGTCTAAATTTCTATGTAAAAATATTTAATTCTGCAATGTGCTCTTTGACACCTGTTAGAAGTGTGTCGTAGTGATCCTCTAACTTCTTCCATGATTATTCCATCACTTCTCGAATTTTATCCCCAATATGATCCAAGTCGCCCTCAATGACGAACACTAGTCTTATGTCCTTTATCTTTTTTGCCTTCTGTTTCCTTTTCGTTCTCGTGGTAGCTTCGACACCTGCCTTCCTCTTCCATGTGACATCTAGGCATCTCTCTTTTTTTCTAGACTCTTTGTTCTACTCATCACCTTTAGGAGGATCCTGGTGACCCTCATCGTGGTGATCCTCGTGTACTAATTCTATCTCATCCTTATCCTTCCCACTAGCTTCCCCATACTGCATTATGTCCTCCTCCATCAGACTATCCTTTGCCTATGTCTCTAGTGTAGTCATCCACTCCACAAGCCACGGCTATATCTGATCTATAAGATCATATTCTCTCACTAAATATGGCAGGAGATGCCATGTCCTTTTTGTGTCCCTAAGAGCCTATCAATAAATTATGTGGAAGCGAGCATTAAACTTCACAACATTACTATACTGGTGGTACACTCTAGATGAATGGTGATGGTGCGAGTTCACCAACATGTGTAAGTCCATATGGTATAATACAAAAAACATCTTGTGCTCGCACTAGTGGTATGCCACAATGAGGCATACCACATGACTTCACAAACATTTGAGGGTACTGGAGGGAATTGTGAATCTTTCATCTCTCTGCATGAAAGAATGGAAATTATCAAAATTAACCATGTGTAATGGAATGGAGAACCTTTCACCCGATCCTCGTTGTAGTGGTCTATAAATTCTTGGCATAGATATGCACCCCAGTTGTATTGAACCCCATTAACACATTGTGTAGCTAATCAAACTATTGATGTAGGGACTTCATTAGCCAAACATTTCCTCATGAAGTTTCCAACCAATATGTGTGCTTTGATGTGAACTCCCTGGTCACTTATTGGGTTGATATCAAAATATCGCTTCACTTTTTTAACTCATAACTTATTCTTCATGTTTTCGACTATTTCTTTGCCTTGATCTTGCTAAAAAAATTCTTTTGTGGGTTATATCCTTGATACAATAGTCTTGTGACTCTCCATATCATCATTGGTTTGATAGGGATGTTGTTTCCCATCCATAGGCACGTGCACGAGCATGAGAAACTTTCTTGCATAGGTTGTGCTCCCTGGCTTGGTTTGGGCTGACCCAGGTTTGATCTATACTCTGCACCAACAAAACCCTCAATCGCTAGCCCTCTCAGAAAGGACCTTCAATCACATCATTGTCTCACCTAAAGGGACTATGGGAGGATGTAGAACTAGGTTGCTACAGGCTCGAATGATTAGGAGATGTGGTATTATTATCTTTTCTTATTCTTATCATCCATGAATTACTTTACTGCATTACATTAAACATGTGGTTCACCCCAATGTGGCGTTGCATCCACAATATATATTTCTAATATATTGAATATTTTTTCAACAAACAATTCTTGGCCTGCGCACTAAGCTGCAGGTTTTATGTGCACTCAACAGCAGACTCAAGCCTCCATGCACACAAAAACAGAGCCTCACCTTCTCTTTTAAAATATATATCACAACAATATAACCATAACACTAATTTGGATCTCAAATATACATGATTCTCTTCTTATTATTTTACCCTATATATCCTATTACATTGGAGGGTTACATCATTACAATAGCATGGTCCAAATACCATGGACTCCCTAAAAAAGCGACTATGGTCACGAAACATTTGATCCCTTACAAAATAGTTCATTTTTATAAAAAGAAGGGATTCAACCCACCCAAAATCCCTTACATTGTGTGGTATATTCCAAGTGCTCCATTGCACGACCCACTTCACATTCCATTGCACACTCCGCTACACACTCCATTGTGCACTCCCCTCCAACAAATGCGGAGTCATTGCCAAAATCTAGGCCAAGTTGGGTTGTGCCCAACACTTGCCTTACACAATATTAAATAGGCATAGAACCATCCATAAAGGTAGTACTTGTGTGATTTTAAACTCATGTCGATAGCCACTAAAAAATTTTGTTGACAATCTCCCTAACTTTGAATGAATTCTTTCTTCTATTTCGTTGAGTTTTCTCAACAGTCAATTTTGTGCACCATCGCTTTCAGAAGCGTCTCTTTTACATTCAAGGCTATCACTTTTAATCAAATGCAATTTAATAAGCATCATTTTCATGTTATCTTTTCTTTGACATGTTTAACTTTCAAGGTTGTTCACATTTTCCAGACGACATCTTCATGTTTTCCTCCTTTCATAGGTCTCACCATGTGTTTCCTATACTTCGGCATGTGTTGCACCAAAGCCAGTCTAGGTGCACTATTATATATTACAAAGTGCTCTATATCATTAGAATATGACGTAGACACATTCCCATCTCTTAGCACAATGTTTGGTCATAGTTAACACTTATGTCAGAACTTGCATTCTAAGTGTCGTAATGTGTCATTTCAACTATTCCACTTAGAAAGTCATTTTTAGATTTTATTGTTATCCATAAATAATTTTTGTCATTTTTTCTTTTATTGATGGTTTTATGTGTGACCTATGATTGAGTCATTTTTGGATGCATTTATCTCTTTTACTCTATCATTCTCACACTTAGCCATTTTGGATCCCTTCTTGGCCTTTCAATTTAGTGCAAGCTGTGAAGCCATCAAACGCATTACCAAGTGAGGATCTTAACCTATTCATGATAATAAATGATGAAATCCTACTAACCAATATTAGTTCACTAATTCCTCCTGAAGATCATCTCAAATTTTCTCCACATTATGAACCTTCAATGGTAGTCATTTAATCCCTCTTGGTTATACTGACTCACTATAATGAATTTTGGTCACCTCTTCCTTGCATGGCAAATAAAAAATTCCTAGAAAATAGAATGGACCTCTTTCTCCCTTTCTTAAAGGAAAATAATGCAATGTGAAGACCCTCCTATCCTCCCAGTATAGTGAAAACTCTCCTAAGGAAACTAGCTACCTTTGTATGGCCTTCCAAAATTAAAAGAACATTCCAAATGGCCAAGAACCCAATTTCTAGTGAAACTATGCTATCCAAGAAGGGAAATCTCATCCAAAATCAACAGTGACCCATTGTTGAGTCAAACTGCACTTTCCTTAAGGAATTCTCTCCCTTTGAGCACATAGCATAGTTCTGATGTTTGAAGCCTTCCCCTTTCCTATTTTGAACTAGGCCCTTCACCCTTGAAGCATCCATAACATACTCCCAAGAATCATCATTTCCTTCCCTTTCCAAACTACACCATAAAAGTAAGTCTTCCTCCTTTTTAAGCGCATAACACATCATTGAACAACATCATGGTCCCTTCAAATTTCAGTTGTGTGCCCTGCACTCTTCTTTGCTTCTCTTGAGCACACAACACACTTGGGAAGGCCCAAGCCTGACCCCTTCATCCTTTGAACTTGCACCTTTCTTAGGTCGTTAGTGATTTCAACTATGCTTTTGCCATCAACCCTCCTTCTTTAAATCCTTTCACAGGCCTATCTTGAGCTAATCATTCCATGAGATAGGTTGTGATAGACTAAATGATTTTAAGACTTAATCTCCTTTTTCATGAATTATATTCATTAATAGGAGCACCTTCTGAGCATGACAAGGTGATTGTCAAAGTAGATAATATTGAGAAAAGATAAAGAAACACTTGCAGGGAATCTAGGAATTTACAGGGTAAGTTCCTCATATGGAACACCAAAGGACACCACTCACAAATAGATCACAGATCAATACACCAGTATTCTTGACGTGGTTAAAACCCTCAAAGATGGAAACAATCCATGTCCTAAGCCAACGTAGACACTTCAGGCAATTTATTAATAAAAGAAAGAAAAGTTACATAAGATTCGCTCATGAACCGTTACCCTACAAGTGACCCTCCATGGTCTTTAAATAGAGATCATGGACCAATCAGGTGTTAAGCTACAGATCAAGTGTCCGTAATACTGAGGAGAGAATGAACCATCAGATTGTAAGTTACAAATGTACATAGTAAAGAAACACACTTTACCTAACTCTACACTAGACCAAGTTATACTTAACTATTTCCTACGTGTCGGAATATCCTAACATCCCCTCTTAAGAACAACTTGGGATAGGATTGAAGGATGTACAAATATGGCACAATAGGAGAAGGAAGGAGGCATTAGAGGCTATCCCCACTTAGTGACAACTTCCTGTCCTCCAACCATAAATTGAAGTTTAGTAAACTTTGCCTCTGTGAGAGCCTTTGTAAAGATGTCTGCAACTTGATCATCGGTTGAACAATGTTGCACTTTAAGAACATGATCAAGAATGAGATTTCTGATGAAGTGCATGTGTAGTTCAATGTGTTTGTTGCATTGATGTTGGACTTGATCTTTGCATAGTTGAATGGTACTTTGATTATCACACGAAAGTGTAGTTGTATCCTGCTGCTGAAATCCAGAATCTGACAGGATCTAATGAAGCCATAGGGATTCCTTACTAGCTTCTACGGCACCATGATACTATGCTACTGAAGAAAGAGATATACCACTTTCTTTCTTGCAAGCCCATGTAATAGTTCTAGAACCAAGAGTGAAGACATAACTTGTAGTAGACTTCTAATCATCGCAGTTGTTAGGTCCCTATACTACTAGTCTAACCCCTTACTGTTATTAGTACAACCACCTTATTATATTGTTGTCCCCATGTAGTCCGCATATTGTTATTATTGTGCCCCATAGAAGCCCACTATTGTTATTATTATGCCCTTACATGATTATTATTATGTTGGCTCTAATTATATTATGATCCCTTAGACTCCTATATATAGAAAGGATGTCTTGTCATTTGTATCATCCAAGAATTTTTCAATTGTGTAATGTAAATGGGGTTTCCCCCTCGAAGATGGTTATTTCTAAGGTGTTGAACTATCTTTTCTATATTTTTGTGAGCTGGTTTCATAACATTTGGTATCAGAGCTTTGGATTCTATCATTTCGCTGCTCCAAAAAGGTCATCGTGGAATTTTCCCTTATAACTTTTTTTCTGCGTTGTTTTAGAAGCTGAAACAAAACCCATTTGAGACAACATTGTGCTAACCTTGAGTCCAAATTTCAGATTTTTGCTCGCTATATGTTTGGAGCTATGATCTGAGGAAGTTAGGGTTTTTCAAGCTCTAGAATTTCATCTAAAGTAGTTCATCCTAGAATTGGCACTCTAACTATTTCGCTACGAAGTTTCAGAAGCTAAAACAAAAACCCGAATCTTTGGTCCAAATTTCAGATCCTATATCGCTATATTTTCGGAGATATAATATGAGGAAGTTAGGGTTTTTGTAGACCCCCGAATTACATTCCAAACAGGTCAACTTGGGAAAATCGTAATACCTTGTGTTCTGAGCATTAGATTGAAATTTCATAAGAAGTTTCAGAAGGAGGACTTCCTGTAGTTTGATATATATCAGTTTCAAGTTCTAAGGTCAAAAAAGTGATACGTGGCACGTTGTACAAGTTAGCTCTACTGAACTAGTATATAATCAGGTGTCATTGTGGGAGATTTGGCAAAACTCTTTGTTGGGTAATCAAATTCTGATCAGAATTGTGGAGTAAGAAAGAGAACTTAGAGATCTAACGCAGGAAGAAATTTTAGAACTTAGAGATATAAAATTATAGATTTACAATCCTTTCAAGATTGAGCTCCTAAAATCAAGAAAAAGAGGGATGAGGAAGTTTGATGGAAAGGATCCAGTAAATTGGATACTACAGATGGAGGAATATTTTCATCTACATGGTGTACCACTCTCACCTTTCAATCTCATCTTGACACAGCGGTGGAGTGTTATTTGTCCTTAGACTTAAAGTAGTTTGACTTTATTATCTCTCTCTACACATGAAAACACGTGCACTCTTCTCTACGAGATGGATGAATTAGATGATACAAAAGCTATGTATTGCATCTTCATATTTAGAGCCAGATCAATTTTTATGGTATAAAGGGCCTTGTTCTCGTAAACAACTTGTTACGTGGTCAATTTTCATGGAGGAAATGATAGCACATTATGAGGATACAATGATAAACACCTTCTTTGGAGAATCACCACAACAATTGGAAGAAAAGAGAGAAAAAGGGCTTTGTTACAAAGTGGAAAGCAAAATTATGGCAACAAGGAAGTCCACCCCTCACAACTATAAGGATGGAAGTGTTATTTCTCCTGGCCTTCCACAACCTACAAGGTTTACACCACAACAATTGGAAGAAAAAAGAGAAAAAGGGCTTTGTTACAATTGTGATAACAAATACATTAAAGGTCATAAGTGTGCTGAGAAGAAATTATTTTACATTGATTGTGGAGAGGAGGAAGAAAAGGATCAAGAAACATTAAAAGAAGAGTATAAACATGAGGAACCAACCCTAAAGAAGGAAGAAATGAGTCTGACCATATCTTGTAAAGCATTGGAAAAAATTACTACTTCTCAAACTCTTAATATAGTAGGATATATCAAGAATAAAAATGTTCAAGAAGTGAAAGACCACATCAAGAAAAAAGAAATGAATCTGACCATATCTTGGAATGCAATGGCCGGAATTACCACCCCTAAAACTATCAATATAGAAGGACATACCAAGAAGAAAAATGTTCAAGAACTGAAAGATCACATAGAGCATCAAGAAATGAATCCAACAATATCTTGTAATGCATTGGAAGAAATTACCACTCTTCAAACTCTCAATATAGAAGGACATCTCAAGAAGAAAAATATTCAAGTAGTGAAATATCACATCGAGCATCAACAACAACTTCTCCAACTTTTAAAGGATAAGGCCACTTTGGTGCATAATGGAATGAAACAATAGGCATATCAACATCACAATGGAATAAGTTTTGATGTAGGCGATTGGATATTTTTATGGTTACATACATACGAACAAATGTCCCTCAAGAAAGCTATTTATGAGAAGGAAATGTTCGAAATACTACACGCACTTAAGAAATGGTGACCTTACCTAATGGGAAGACACTTCAAGGTAAAAATGAATCCTGATAGTATTAAATAATTTTTAGAACAAATATTATCCTCTAAAGAGAAACAAAAATGGGTCACAAAGATGTTGGGTTATGACTTTGAAATCATCTACAAAAAAATGAAGCAAAATGTTGTGGCAAATGCACTCACAAGAAAGGATGAGGATGTGGATGCATTATTGTGTTCCATTTATATTATCCAATGAGATTGGATAAACGAAGCAAGGTATGAATGGAAGAAGGACGAAGAACTGTGGCCACTCGTTCAAAAGTTGCAGAGGATCCCAGTTCAAACAATATTGCCAGAACTTGACGGGGAAGGAAAAATGATATTGGAGCCTAGAGAAGTCATAGAAACAAGAGCCCGACAGCTTCGAAATCGATCAATTTCAGAGTATCTCATCAAGTGGAGGAACTTATCCACTGAAGATTCCACATGGGAGGACAAGGATTTTATACAGAAGCAACAAGAACTACTCAAGCGTTGAGGACAACACTTTTGAAGGAGAGGGGCATGTTAGGTCCCTATAGTACTAGTCTAACCCCTTATTGTTATTAGTATAACCCCCTTATTATATTGTTGTGCCCACGTAGTCCCCATATTGTTATTATTGTGCCCCATAGAAGCCCACTATTGGTATTATTGTGCCCTTACATTATTATGGTTATGTCAGCCCTGATTATATTATGACCCCTTAGACTCCTATATATAGGAAGGAGGTCTTGTCATTTGTATCATCCAAGAATTGTACAATTGTGTAATGTAAGGGAGGTGGCCCCCTTAAAGAGGCTTATTTATAATGTTTTGAACAATATTTTCTATTTTTTTGTGAGTTGGTTTCATAAAAATGATCACTAGCCCAATCAGAATCAGTGAAACCAACCAATAGAGGAGATGCTTCCACACTTTAATGAATCCCAGAATGAACTGTATCTTAAACATAATGAAGTACTATTTTATCTTATTTCTAATGACTTTCATGTGGGTTTTTCATAAATCGAGCAATAAGGCCAACAATAAAGGAAAGTTCAAGATGGGTATGGGTCAGATACAAAAGTTTTCCTACAAGTTGAAAGTATAAGGTAGCATAAACTTCAAGGGAAGTACAAGTGACTAAAATTTTGGCTCCACACTGAAAGGGAGAAGGAGCTGGCTTACAGTCTTCCATGTGAATGTGGCATAGAAAATCACATGCATACTTAGACTGGGAAAGGGAAATACCTTCCTTGGTTTGCAAGACTTGAAGACCAAGAAAATAATGCAAGTGTCCTAAGTCTGTCATTTCAAACGTCTTTTCAAGGTTGGACTTCACATGGTTTATAAACATAAAGAACAAGAATGATAAGAGACTTACCCACTTTCTTGGTGTAGACAGTATTGTCAAAATGACAGCTACAAAATTGAGTATCTAAAAGAAATCCATCCATTTTGGCATACCGAGCTGGAGGGGCTTACTTGAGACCATAAAGGGATTTCTTAAGCTGACATACAAGCCTGGGGTCTATTTGTATATATCTAGGAGGTTTTTCCATTTATATTTCTTCATGCAAGTCCCCATGCAAGAAGGAAAATTTAACATCCATCTGTTGAGGCCTCGAAAAGCGTTGCAAAAACATCGGGGAAAACCACCCAGTCCAGAACTTAATGCAGCTCCTTTTCCGTTTGGTATGGTGGCTCCGACTCGAGATAATGGGACCAGTTTCCAAATGATGAATAAAAAGGGGATGGATGAGTGATTGGTTTTCTAATAAGTGGTAATGGATGAATGACTTAATCTAAAAATCGAAAATACGAATAAATATTCTATCCCGGGAAATTTCTATTCTTAAGTGCAACGTTTGATAATCTATGTTCACAAATAAGCATATAGATGACTCTATTTGATAAACAAAGAAATTAATTCATATAATAATTGCTTTTTTCAAATACTTGAACAAAGTAATTAATAAAACATTGTTACACTTATCTTTTATATATTACTGATACATGTATGACTAAAAGAAAAACATCCTTTAAATATCCAATAGTGAAAAATATAAAGAATTCTGTTGAAACACATACATATAGCAAGAGTAATCCAATAACAATTCACATAAAAAGAATGAACTGAGATCATAGATAGTAGTACCATATGCATTGCAAATCATTAATTTGAATTCCTTCTTTCAACTCAGACATACTTTCATATAAAGGCAATACTGCACATCCACATAAAACCTTCGTTGTCAAAAATTGGAATAATTGGCCCAGTCTTTATAAAAAATATATCGGAAGTACAATAGTGCAACTTCGAGGTTTGAGTCTTATACAAAAAATGAGGACCCTTTCTAAATGCATTAAAGGGTCTATAAATACTTAATTAAACTAACTAACTACAAAAATAAAATGCTATTTAATTGGTACAACTGGATCTTGGATATCTTCTCCATAGCAAGTTTGTTGGTAGTCGGCAACACGATTCATCATTCTGGCTATTTTCCCTTTGATCCGAGTTGGCATATCACTAGCATCGGTTCCACTTCTGGGGGGTGGATGAGACGAGAATGGAGCTGAGCCGAGTATGTGGCATTGTGTATATCAGGAATGATACAACTGATTGCATTTGTTAGACACTTGAGGGTGGCTCTCTGGCTATATGGTTTTACTAGGAACAACCGATAGGTGTCCCAAGTTAAACTTTGAATACCTGCAATTAAACTTCCATTCTTTTCCAGCTCCTAATTACATGATTGCTCCAATGTTTTAGCCGATAGCAATTTACCTGGTGTACATTGTGAAATCATATTAGATAAAGAGAGAGTTTTATTGATTAATTCAATCGAGTTGCTTGTGGATAATTTGCATCTAGAAACTTCTCTCTCCGCCTTCATCAACTGGGACTGCCATTCCAAGAATAATATTTACTTTTGTGATTCTAGGATTTTGGGCAAATTTGCTGCCTGTCCCTCACTGGTGTCTTTCCAAGTAAGAAAATTTGTTAAGGTCTCATTGGCTTGCTCTAAATCTTGTCTAGCATCAACTGATTTATCGATTATTGATGTTGTTATATCACAAAGGGGCTCAACCTGAGAAATATTATGACACAATAGTCTTATCTGTGTCACCATTGCTTTATTAATCTGTAGCGCTTCTGTTCTGAAATCGGCAGGTTGTGGAAGACTCTTGAACTTCTCTATTTGAAGTGATAGTTGAGCAATTTGCTCATCTTTTGTTTTCACCATTAGTTCATTCATCTTCTTCAACTTTTCCAATGCTTCTGATAATTCTTTCTGCTTTTAATTCCGCTTGAATCTACTCTCTGTTTTTCTTCAAGTAGATGTTTATTTAGTTGATTATTTAATTGCTGCTGCGTTGAAAATTACTGTTCTAATTGTTCAACTTTATGTTGTGCCTCCGACAGCTGTGTTTGCAACAAAATAATTGCCTGGTCTTTTTCTTTTAGTAAATTACTCACTTCTGATGCCTTGTCCATGGTGGCTGCCGAATAGGCTTCGACATACTGGGAAAGCTTCGTTAGGTCATCGGAAGGATCAAACTCCTCTTTCCAAACTACATTGGCTATCTCTATTTGTTATGGGAACAGGGAAGGTTGATCAAGCCTTCTCCTTTCCGTTGTCGCTTTACTACGGCCATGTGTTTTGGGCTGTAAAAGACATCTAATGAAGGTATATCCTGCACCTACAAAACGATTTGATCCGAAGGATCTTTTGGAATTATTTCTAACTCTATACTAGGAGGTAGGCCGCTAGTTCCTTCACTTGGAACCTTTTGTGATGTTGTATCCTGTGTGTCTGTTGCTTTGGGTGTATCAACACCTTTTGAATTTTCCAGATTGCTTATGATGGAGTCAAATTGCTTCCATTCTTGGAGCAATTTTGGATCAATCTGGGTATCCATATTCATATCCTCGTTGGCCTTATCCTGCTCCTTTTTCTGTTCTTCCTCCTATATTTTCTCTTGCTCTTCCCTTCGTGCTTCCTCCAGTTCTTTCCTCTGTACTTCCTCCTATTCTTTCCTCTGGACTTTCTCAAGAATTTTTGATGTAGCAGGAGGTTTTTCGGTGAGTTGCTGTTTAGGCTCGCTTGATTGTATCGTCGGGGCAGTAGCTAGTAAATCCAAAGGCAGAGTTTACAACCTCTGCTCTCTGAGTTTATTGAATTCCAATAACCCTTTATCATTATATCTCATTTTAGCTAGTGTTTGGACCTAAAATGATGACTCGGCCGAAGAAAATAGGTCATCAGACTCGTCTTCTTTATTTTCAAACTTTGTGAGTTTTGCCTGTTCAAGTACATTATAGACGATTTTCCTTGGGTCAAATCGCCTATTAGGAATGGTGGCGAGATTCAGCATATTTATCTTTTCTGCTTCCTTCTCTGCATGCTTATAGTCATGTAGAGTGTAAACACCACACCTTAGAGGAAAAGGAGGCCAAACTTGCTTCTTTGAATTCCCCAGAGTCTTGGTTGTTCCTGCGGACATAATCTAATAGACCGTTTCTCTAGCCAATAGCTTGTCGGGTATGTACAAGGAAGGACATGAGGCGTGGCAAGGCTGCCGAAAACTCTTATGTATGTGAATTTATCCTCTCCGAACCAGTTTCCTAGAGTGGTTAGGTCAATCTCTGCTTGTGAGGAAATATTTAGAGCAGGCTTGTCAAAAAGGGCATAGTAAATGGGCAGCATAAAACCATTACAAACTTGATACAAGTGGTCTTTATAATGGGCTTTCCACAAGTTCTGGTGATAAATGTGAATTGGCATGGGGTCTTGTGGAGTCCATCTCCACCCGAACACAGGAAATTTGGAGTTGAAACAAAGAGTATCTAAAATGTAGGCACTATAATAAAATGGAGGAATAGACATATCGGTAATGCGAGTTTTATTTCTAAACTCAAGAATAGCAGTGGCTAACGTATTAGATAATATATTTCCCCAATCCATTATCTCGCTATTGACTGTTGTTTCCATTAAAGGAACCATCTCTATTGAGAATTTTGAGGAATCACGTAATCCCCAAATCCTGCACATCATCGCCCCAGCGTAACAAGAAGGAGAACATAATGAATTGACAGAGTACTTACCCGAGGATTCATGCTTGTGCCTTGCGGGGTTCTGTCTCCCTTCCCGAATAGGTGCTGATTCAGTTTCAATTTCTTCTCTGAACTTCTCCAGAAATGCTTTGTTATACTTCTTCTGTGGTTAAGGCAAATGGTACATTTGTCTCAAATCATTAGGTTGAAACGAACCGAATACTCTCCCGTCGATTGCGCAGAATGTTCTATTTGTATAAGGGATTTCCTCAACTGCCGACCTCACTACATCTGTATACGGAATAATTTTTTCTCGAGCCGCTATTTGGTGTAGGTAGGAGTCAGCTAAATCCTTTAGCGTAGCCTTCGACTTTCGGGTTGAACCCGCTGTAGCTTGTACTGATACTATTTCAGGCTCTTCAGCTTCAACTAGATTCTAGATGCTTTGCCTGCTAGTGTTGCCGAGGCCAAGACAGGTAGTGTCTGAAATCAATCCTTTTTTACTTGGTCCTGGATTAGTGGTATATTTTCCTGTCACTGCGGGAGCTAAAGCTGCTGCAAATCTTTTGGATTTCTTCCCCATTTGGCCTAAATTTGTTGTTTCGGAGGAGCTCTGCGCAGGAGATGAAATGAACGTAATACAGAGAATAGGTGGTGCGAGCCAAGTATGAAAGAGTTATATCAATCAATGAATAATGAAGGATTAAAATAATACTGCCATTGATACAATCTCTGAGGAGATTTCGGCATAACTGCTCCATTAATTGGCTACTTAATCCTGTCAATCATTTAAATGCCCATTATATCGTTTATTCGCCGAATAATTCATTCAAGTGTGGCCTTGATTTTTTGGCAGTTAATCACAAGTGAATCGCTATGGGGAATAGAAAGGCTTTTAATAATAATCTAACATAATATACTCAAGCCTTTTCAATCATTTTTGAAATTCGCGCTTAGTTTTATCGCAATTGGAATCAGAGAAATGCTCGAGTAGTAACATTTGTGTCATTGCAAAATCCTCGATCCTCAATGGCGATACAGCTTATTCACATCGGGAGTTTTAAAAGGGTGCCTTTAATGTGTGTATGCTATATTCCCCGATCGCCTATAGCGATATCGTATCGGAGAAAAGTGAGAGGGCCTTTTGTTACACTCGCTTACCTTTCTCGATATCCGATAGTTATTCACTTGTCGGATCAGGGAAAACCAATGAGTCTTTTTGTTATGCATCCTTTGTTGTTGCGATATGCGATCTTGCGATCGCTTTATCACAATAATAAAGAATTATTTATTTATTTTATAAGATCGATTTATGTTTATTCAAAAGGTTTATAGTGTATTGTTTCTTTCGGACCTTTTGATGAATGATGAGTTGATACCAATTTTATTCATAAATCTAAAAGGGATCCATTCCATACTATAATTGAAGGTAAAATTTTATGAAATGGGGGTTTGTTGTACAGCACAACAATTGGCGATTCGCTGGGAGAAAAAATTATCTCTGAGAAATGTTGAAATACTTAGATTTTCTTTTGTATAGAAATCTTATCAAAGAGGAAAATTCTAATATAACTAGGTATACATACATTCTGAATCTAATAAGAGCTAGTTTTGCTAATTCCTTCTCTTGTTAAAATTAAATGCATTCTAAGTTTTAAATTGGCCTTTATTGGTTGATAATGATAAAACAAAGAACCTTTCCAACTTAGCTTTTTAATAACGCCTTTGTCATAGGTAGAGCCTCTGCTGTCAGCAAACGTTCATAGTCTCGACAGGGATACCTTTTAACCATTTGATTGTCCATTATCCCATCCATTTCAGAGTATAATTAAAAGAATGAATCAAAAAATATGCTTTCATATTTTGTATTTCCTTTTCTTTTTTATTATTTTGTAAGATAAAAAGCCATTGTCCTGGTTTGGTGGCCAGCTGTTTGACAATGCCATTCACTGGTTGTAATCTAACTGAACAAGCTGGCTTGTGATGAGACCCCTTGTCTTATGATTATAAGCCATTACCCTATTTTGGTATGAAATATTGGTAATGTCAGTTAAACTATTTCCCAATGATCATGTTAAGCAGGCTTGTAATAAGACCCCTTATCTTTTATATCAAATATATTTTAGAATTACAGTCCGAGTAATCATAAACTTTGATGAATGGGATGGACAATCTTCTCCTTAAGAGAGCATGGATGACAGGGTAAGAGTTGAAGATGCTAAGATTGAATTAGTTTATGTTTTGATATTGATAACCATTTTGTGTCCATTTGAAAACATTAAAATGATTTACAGTACTTCTAAATCTCGAGAAGATTTCACAAAAATGAAATGGGGTTTCAGAATTTGAATATATCTAATTTCCTAGAAATTAACCTTTTGTTTAAGGCTTCTATTTTAAAAGTAAATATCAAAACTACTTCTTTTGAGAAACTTTTTCAGTATAGCAACGGCCAATAGGAGATATCTCACAATTTTATTTCCTAATAATCCTAAAAACTATGAACACAAATTCTGCTGAAAATTGAATATTTACAAAAGGAGAAGGGGTTACCTCCTCAATTGAAGAATTTTTTTAAGATAAGGCCATTAATGGGAAGAGAATCCCTCTTACCTGATAAATTTTGCAATATGAAAGTAGAATGGCCTATCTTCTCGTTGATTTGAAATGGTCCAAGCCACATTTTCTGGAACTTAGTGTGTTTTCCTTTATCTTCATGGGCTTTGTCCCATTTCAGAACTAGATCACCAACTTGTAACTGTTTTGAACTGCATGAAGTTGAATCAAAATATGAATTGATAATTTGCTGATGTTTTGCATGAATAATTTTGGCCTTTTCTCTTTCTTCTTCTAATTTTAAGATTTGATCATGTCTTAGTTGAATAGAAGATGGGGGGCTTTCTTCAATAAACTGTACTAGGGCTAGAGAAGGAAGCAATAGATTGGTTGGTAGAACTGCTTCTTTCACATATACAAGATTAAATGGAGAAGTACCTATGGAAGCCTTCTGTGTTATTCTATCAGCCCATAGTGCAAATATCAAAGGTTTCTGCCAGTTTTTATGGTTCTGCTCAAATTATAGTTCGCTTAATAATTTTGACTAGATTTTTATTGGTAGATTCTGCTAAACCATTACCTTGGGGATAGTAATTTGCAGAATATTTCAATTTAAATCCTCTTTTAATAGCAAACTCAAACATAGAATTTCCATAGAAATAAGATGCATTATCGAAAACAAGAGCATTTGGGACACCAAACCTGGTAATGATGAATTGATCTATAAACTCTATAATTACTTCAGAGTTTGTTGTCTTTAAAGGAATTGCTTCAACCCACTTAGTAAAGTAATCAGTAGCAGTAAGGATATACTTATGTTGTTTGGATGATTATGGATTTATTTCCCCAATGATATCCAATCCCCATTTCTCGAAAGGTTAGTTAATGTTGTCTAGTTGCAAAGGGAACGCTAGTCTTCTTTGTCTTCCACTGGAGATTTGACAACTTCGGCATTTCCTTACGTATTCGTGAGTATCTCTGAATAGGGTGGGCCAATAATATCCAGCATGAATGATTTTGTGGGCTGTTGTATTAGCTCCAAAATGTCCTCCTGCTGGTCTGTCATGTAGCTCCTGCAAAACTTTTTGCGCTTCAAGTTTTTCTAGGCATCTTAATAAAATTGAATCATAATTTCGCCTAAAAAGTACATCATCTACAATTATGAAGTTTTTTTTCTTTTAATCTAATGGCATGTTTGTTTTTATAGGAAAGATTAGGAGGTTCATATCCATTTTTTAAATAGAAGATCAAGTCTGCATATTGTGATTCAGGATCAGTGATACTTATCTGATTGATTTCTTCAGCGTGTTTTGTATCCTCTGATTCTTGAATGTTGGATGCTCCTGCTAATAACCTGTAAAAACCTTGGCCTCAGACAATATTTGCTGGCTTAATTTCCAAGTCATATTCTTGTAATGTTGTGACCCAATTCGCCCTTTTTTCTCCTAATTCCCTTTGGATTAGTAATTGTCTTACTGCTGAAAAAGGAACTATAACTTTTGTATGGGCTTTTAAAAGGAAGGGTCTATAGTGTTTGACAACTTTGTACACAACAAAGTCTTGTTTTTCAACTTCTGAATAATTAAGTTCAACACCTTGAAGATTCAAACTATAAAATGAAATTGGTGCTTCCAAGTTGTGATTATTAATCTGAGTGGGCACTGCTGCATAAGATGAAGTGGACGCGAGAGTATATAGTATGAAATGATTTGAAAAATTAGGAGTGTTTAAAGCAGGGGCATTGATTATTGATTGTTTGATAGAGTCGAATGCTTCTTTTTCTGCAGATCCCCACCTAAACACCGAATTTTTCTTAATCATGGTTTGCAATGGTAAAATAATATGGGAAAAATCAGGAACAAATGTTTTAACAAAGATAATTTGACCTAAAAATGACTGCATTGATTTTTTGTTATGAGGGAATGGAATTTCAGAAATCTCTTTAATTCTATCTGGATCAATATAAATACCATCTTTGGAAACAATGAAGCCCAAGAGATTTCCTTGATTAAGAGCAAAGAAGGATTTTTTGGGATTGAGTGAAATACCATACCTTCTGCAGCGTTCAAAGATTTGATTTAAATCATGTAAATGATTAGATCTTTTCTTGGAGAATACAGTAATATAATCTAAATAGAAAACTATAGTTTTATTGATCAATCCTTTGAAGGCTATATCCATTGCTCTTTGGAATGTAACTCCCGGGTTGATAAGTCCAAAAGGCATTTTTTGGTAAGCATAAGTTCCCCATTTTGTTTTGAAGGTAGTTTTGAGTCTGTCATCAGGATGGACCAAAATTTAGATCCTAAAAAACCATCTAAAAAGGACATTAACTCAAAACCTGCTACTGAATGGAGTATCTGCTCCATGGTAGGTAACTGGAAGTTATCTTTTTAGCTTGCTTTATAAAGATTTCTGAAATCTATGCAAATCCTGATGTCGCCATTTTTCTTTCTAACAGACACCATATTGGAGACCCAGTTTGAATGCCAGACAGGAAAAATGATCTTAGCTTTCAAGAGTTTATTGAGTTCGGATTTTATTTCACTCTCTAAGTTAGGATGAATTTTACTCAACTTCTGTTGGACTGGATTTTGTTCAGAAAGCGTTGGAATGGTATGCTGAATGATTGATGTATCGTATGTTTTTAAATCATCATATTTGCAAGTGAAAACATGTTTATTTTTTCTTAATAACCTAATAAATGTTGTTCTTTCTTCCACAAAAAGTCCTAATCCAAAATTGATGTTTTGAGGGTTTTCCTCAGTACCTAGGTTTATCAACTCAAATATTACAGTGAAACTTTGGAGCTTTGAATTGGTTACCTGTTTAAACCTATCTTTAATATCATAAAGATCCTCTAGTTTAACCACTGATTTCGGTATTGAGTTTTCTTCCTGCTTTTCCTTCATTTGGAGGTCATGATCGCTTTCATCAATGATTTGATCATCGTAGGACTTATCAGTAGTGAAGAAATTTAAAATGTCTTCATCGTGATTGAACACTCGCCAATTGGTGATATTGTTAGGAATTGATGGTCTAAAAATTAACTCTACTGAAAATCTGTCTGGGCTGTAATCCTCAGAAGGTGGGAGTTTAGAAGCAACATTGGCTAGCAAGTCAGCTGCTGCATTCTGGGATCTCAAGATAGGAGAAATATTGAATGCTAAAAATTGAGATATATGTTCCTGGACCAAACACTGATAGTGCTTGAGGTGACTAGAAAGACAGTGAATTGTATTTCTAACTTGTTTTATGACAATCTCTGAATCACCAAACACTTTCAAATATTGAACTTTAAGACCAATAGCTTTATATAGTCCTTGAACTAAGGCCTCATACTCAATTGTATTAATTGTGCATTCGAATTGCAACCTACATGACAACATAGTTTTTTCTCCCTCAGGGCTAACTAAAATACACCCTGCTCCTGAACCTTCACTGGATTTAGACCCATCAAAGTATAGTGACCAAAATAAAGAATTATCAACAATTTTATTTACAGTGTTCTGAGCAATATTGACACATCTTGATCTATCGGTTTGTGAAAAAATTTCGATTTGGGATGTGAAATTATTCACTGAGAAAGGAGATGGTTGGGCAGTATAATTGCCAAAGAATGATTCAGAAGAGTAATTCCCCTAAATATTATTATTAAATGCTATTGGTTGATTCTCCTGTTCAAATTTAGTGATAGTATGGGTCATATGTTTCTCCTGATCGATTTTGATTTGATTTGGCTTTCCTTTATAGGGTAGCCACATATGGGACCAATCGGTAGAAATATAACCATGGAGTTTCTCAGACCAATCCCTACTCAAGATTAAACAATAAAATTTAGGTATATCAGAAATTAAGATATCAATTCTCTGAACCACTTGTGGATCAGCTGATAACCTGATAGTTACAGAGTTGATTTCCCCTAAAACTTGGACCTTGGTGCTATCCAACTGTACAATATGAATTGCAGACTTTTGGGGTTCAATGTTCAGTTTGGAACAAACTGAAGCTGGCATTATATTAGAGGATGCCCCTGAGTCAATCAAACAGTTGTGTAGGTTTCGATTATAGATCTCATAGGTTAAGAGGAAAGCGGGAGTATGGGAATTTGATTTGTCTCTGATTAAAATTGTATCACTAGCTTCAATTCTACCAAAATGTGGTTGACTTGAATCATTTGCAGCTTTAGCACTAGGAAGAGGCGAAGAAGGTACTACATTTAGTTCCTTAAGAAGCAATCTTTGCTGATGTTTTAGTTTTCTAAGTTCAAACATGGTAATGTTTGCCTTT